>NTPY01000783.1:30569-62681 GCA_002922825.1 Brachionus calyciflorus | reverse complement strand
AGATAGATTCAGAACAATACTTAAACATAAACAAAAAATTTATTACAAAAAATAATCTTAAAAAAATAATATTTAAATGTAAAACCGCGTACTCAGAAACATTTTTAGCTTTTTGATTCGGAATCAAGAATCGAAAAAAAGCTTACATGGAAGAGATGGTCTCAAGTGAGAACATGTACTTTATTTAAAATTGAGATACAAGTTCGTGCACTGATTAACGAGAATTAACGGTATAAATATTTTAATCTTTATTTCATTAGACAGAATTATTTGAAGAGTTTTAATTTAACAAAAGCAATCGTACAAAGGAAAAATACTTGGTGAATGTAAAAGCAAAAATTAAAATTTACAATTTTAATCTCTTTTTTATTGTCCAAAATGACAGATTCAAGTGCAGAAAATTCGGCCTGATGCCAAGTTTTGTAACGAGCAATACTTTGGTTAGTTAATTCTTTACCGTTTACCGAAGCTGTAACTTGGCTTAAGCTTAGAGATTAATGATAAACCTTACTAAACCTATGCTGAGAGAGTTGAACATTTGAGTGTTTTGGATTTGGTTGAATTGGGAATTTATTCTGCTTGAATTTTTCCAATCAGTAAATCTTGTTTTAATTTTGTTGTTTCTACGGCTTTTAAAATTTCAGGACATGTTTTAGAGCAAGCGGCGTATTTTCCTTTACAATTAGTACAAAGAAATTTTTCTGGGTCATCGATTTAAGCAGTTGAAATATTGATCAGGTGTGACGCCAAATCGTCAGAGTGTAACCTTGATTTGGGTTGATCCATTTCTTATAAAACCGACTTTGATTATTTCATTAAATTTTGTTCCCTCAGAGGTAACTGCTTTAGCGAGTGCGAGTTTTCGACCCGTTGATTTTTGATTATTCTTGGAGTGTCTTCTAGTGAATAGTTTGACTTAAGGTATTTTTTTTAGTTTTTATTTGTTTAAAAATGAATTTTTAAGTTCTGATTTTGAATAAAATAAGTGTCTTTGGTGTTTAATGTAAAATTCTTTTCAGCTTATAATTTTACGTTTTTACAACAATTTTCATTAGCCTTTGGATCTCGGAGACTTTCGTAAAATTGGAAAATTTAAAGGGATGAATTAAAATAAAGATTATAAAATGTTTCCATCAATCTCCTTTCCAACATGGATCATTATCTCCTAATGTTTCCGCTCACCGCTACCAATCTCTAATTTCCGCTTTTTAGCCGCATGGGCTCAAAAATTCAAATATTTAAAATTTAAAAATATAACAAAATGAAAAAAAAAAGTTTATTATTTAAATATTTTTCCAAGTTATTATATTTAAATTTAGAAAAAAAAACTACCCTAACTCTAATGAAATTCAATTGGATCCCATTAGAGTTAAAGTCAATAATTTACGCTTATTTATTTATTTTTATATTTTTCTTGGAGAAATTGATACATAAACAGGATCGACAGGCGCAGTAAAAAAAACATCTTTAGTTTCAATAAGCTCAGAAAAATTATTTCTATTAACTTCATTTAAATCATCATCATCATCATCATCATCATCATCTTGCATTTTAGGTTTATCAATAACATAATTTTGAAGTAATCTAACTATAAACAATTTTATTTGACTCATTGCTAATTTAACACCTAAACACTTACGACTTCCAATTCCTTTTATCATCAACAAAAAATAAATAAATTTTAATTTTTTACATATTTTATTTTAAAAAAACTTTACCAAATGCCAACCAAGCAGCCGGGTGTCTCTCAGTCAAAAATCTTTCCGGATAAAAAATATTCGGATCAACTGGACCCCACCAAAGTGCATCATAATGTAGACTCAAAACATCAACTACAATATTCATACCATTTGGTATTTTATAAATACCATTGTCTATATATAAATTATCAACAACACATTTTCTTGATACCATTGAATTAGCTATTGGAAACATTCTTAATACTTCTTTTACAAATATATCTAAATATTTCATATTTTCTAACGATTCATACAATTCATTCCATTCGTCTAAAACTCTTGATTTATCCTTATCATTGTTAATATTATCGACTTTAACGTCATCATCAAAAACATCATCATTTTCGTCATAATCATCTGATTCATTACAAAGTGTCTCATCATCATCGTCACTATTAAAACTTGTCGAATCAATTTTACTTTTAATTGCTTTTATTTTATACTTTTCTAAATTAAATTTTAAACTATGCCAATTGTCTTTGATTTCATCGAATAATTTTTCTCTTTGTTCTGGTAGACTCGATATTACTTTACAACAAAATGTAATTGCTGTACTTGTTGTTTCATAACCAGCAAAGAACATTAATAAAGTATTACTTAATGCTTCATTGACTGTCAATTTCCAATTTTCAAAATCTTCTGTTTCTAAATCATTTGTTATAAACTTTGGTTTTAAATCTACTTTGTTGTCTAATCGATCAATTGAATACATTCGATTACGACTATTAGTAAAATTATTCTCTTCAAGCTTTTTATTATAAGATGAAATATTTCTTTGCTTTTTTAATTCATTAATTGTACTTAATGATGGCAAACGAGCTTTCTTTGTACGCATTGAATCAGACACTGAATTAATTCGTTTATTAACAGTATCACTTTGATTATATTTAATTATGGGCATATAGGTCAAAAAAAGAAATGAATTAAAGTAACAAAATTGTTTTCTAGTTATAAATTTTCCTAAATTTTGTGATTGAGATGCCAAACGAGTCGTTGATATTTTGTTATTATTATTTTTAAAATTTAAATAAGAGTCTTCTTGGCCTGCTGAAATCTCTTCTTCATTTTGTTCTTGTGTGTATATAATTAAATTTTTTTGAATAAAATTCGAATAGAACCAAAACATTGGATCAGCAAAATAAGACATATGAAAAAAGTAAGAATTAAAAAAAAATTTGAAATTTTCACATAATCTCCACACATGCGATAGCTCGGGAATTGTTAAACTTAAAAGTTTAAGTAAAGAAAAACTTTCAAAACTTTCAAATGCCACATCGAATTTATGCGAAACCATTTTTGTAAAGTATAAATTATTCGATTTGGCTAAATTCGAATCCTCCAGATCCCTTTGATTAAATACTGTGTGTATATGAGGTTTTTTTTGAAGGAATAAATTGATTTCATTGCCAAAAATGACAGCAAATATAGTTTGTATCATGAATAGTTTAGCTTGATTGAATATGTTAAATTTTAATTGTGGTTTATTTAAATCATTTTGGTGTCGAAATGTATTTATAAAACTATTATCTGCATATTCTAAACACTTGGCTGTATTTTTAGTATTGAGCATTATTTTTTCCAAAGCATATCTAACTCTTAACCAGCGCATACCATTGTTTATAAATATATCGGAATTTGGATCGGAGGATTTTTTCGACATGGGAAAAGAGCGTCTAAAGGTGTATAGTTTATTTTGATTGAGAAATACTTCGGTTATTAGATCTGGATCAGCTAGAACTAAAACAGGAGAATGTCCTTCGTAATAGCCATAAATTTTACCATAAGTTTTAGTCCAACGTTGAAGAGTTTTAGAATAATGAGAAAAAGAACGAGAGTTTTTTATCGAATTTTTCTCAGATACAAATTCAAGAATATTACCTAGTAGAAATTTTGGTTTAGGTCCGTCATAGCCAAGAGATTTTAAATAGTTATAACATTTTTTCACATAAGATAAGTAGATTAATGTCACTAGTGAAAAAGAGGAAACAATAATTGAAAATTTTTTAATCATTTTTTTGTTTTTGCTGTTTTTAAAAATAAGATTTAATTTTTTATTTTAAAAATTTCATTTATAAATTGTTTGGTCCTAGAAAAGCTAAAGAAAATTTTTGTCAAAAATTTGATAAGCTATAATTAAATAATTCTAGGATTTCGCTTTTGTTAAATTTAATTGTTTAAATTTTTTTTTATTTAGAAAAAATTTTCCAAAAAAATTTTGTAATAGTACCAGGGATAAATCTGTTTTGTTGTTGTGTATTTGTATCTAGATTGGTCTTGATTTTAAGCTTTTTTTTTTTATTATTTGTGTTTATTTGTCAATAGAATTTTTTTTTATTTTTTAATAATTACTGTAATTTGATACTCTTATTGTTTATTGTAAAGTTCGTTTCAAAGATTATGCAAGGTTCTTATTAATTTTTTTTTAAATGTCCTTATAAAATTTTTTTGAAAAATTTAATATTTTGCCGATTTATTTTATTTTTTTTTAGAAACTTTCAAAAACAGACAAAACTAGAGTTCTATATTAGATTACTAAAAAAAGTCCAGGGTATGAAAGCTGTTTATCTACTTTTGTTTATAGGAAATTTTTGACTTGAATCGATGAACCATTTAGTTTTTGTTATTTGGATATTTTTGTTTACTGAGAAAAAAGAAATGGGAAGAAATAGCCTTCTGAAGAGAATAAAACTTTACAAGATCGAAAAAAAGATTAAAAAAGTTTCATATTGGTCAATTTTTGGGTAAATTTTTTTTAAGAAAGCCGTTTAAAGCGTTTTTTTTAAATCAATTTTACAATTTTAGAATAGAACTAAATTTTTATTTTTTTAGTATTTTAAGTTACCCCTAGAATTTTTTTATTTTTAAAAATTATTTTGAGTAAAAGCGGATTTTTCGCTAGAATAAAAACAAATGTTTGACTTTAATCTTTGTATAAAGGCGGGATCTTGGTATAATTCTAAAATAATAATAAAAAATTGTTATAGCATGGTTTCGGTGGTATTAAAGCCATAAAGAGTACTGGTCAAGAGATTACTGTAGTAATAAAACTTTATTTCCCTTTTTTAAACCTAATTGTACGGCTGGAATTATATTAAATTTAGACTAAATTAAAAAGCTTATTTGGTGTATCAGATTAAGCTTTAATTCTCAGTTTTAAATAAACCACAAAATAATATACCGTAAACTTTCGTTCATAATTACATGTAATAATAACCAGATTTCTGCTATAATTCCAGGCAAAATGAAGTTTTTTTGTAATTTTCTGATTTCGTGATTTTGTGATTTTTTTTTCAAACATAATTATTACTTAAATAACATTATTTAAAAAAAAAGTTTATGTAAGTATTTCAAATTTTATTTAATTTATGTCTCAACAATTCAAATAATTTTTGAAAAATTTTCCATAAAAAAATAGTAGTAAAACATTAAGAATAAATTTTGTTTTACTTGTAATTCAAAATAATTTCAAAATAAACTCAAAATTTGTTTTCAAAAATAATTTTTGAAAACAAATTTTGAGTTTTATTTAAATATGTCTTCATCTAATTATAATACTGTCCGTTTAAAAATAAAATAAACAACTTTAAATTTTAAAACAATTTAAATGAATTATTCAAAAAACAAATTATTTTGAATTACAAGTAAAACAAAATTTATTCTTAATGTTTTACTACTATTTTTTTACTGGAGTGAATTTTTTAATTGAATTAATTAATTAATTGATTTAGTTTAAAAATAACTCAATTTTTTTTAATTAAATTAATTTTTTCACTTTTGTAAATTTTTAAACAAAGAATTTATTGTTCGAAAAAAAAATTGTTGTTTTTAATTTTTATTGAAAATTAGATAAAAAGGTAAAAATAGATCAATTATTATTGAAAATTAGATAAAAACATTAAAAGGTAAAAAAAATCAATTAAATATTTTCGATTTTAACTCATTTAGCATTTCGCATCGTACAATATCTAATTGAGCTAATGAATTTTTTTGTAAAAAACATAAATTAAAATTATTTGAGAGTAAAAGCTTTAAATATTGACAAACATAGACGCCACAATTATAATTGTCTAAATCTTTTTGTCGTGTAACGTTTTTGAGACTTCTTAATTTCCATTCTTTTTTGATATTAAGAGCATTCGTGTATCGATTCCAATTGTCAAACGCTTTCAATTCATTTGTCGGTTCATCTGTCTTTGGATCTAAATAAATAAATTGTCCATTTTCTAAGTCTACAAAAAAACAATTCCAGTGATTATTGTTAATCAAAACAGCCCCCACAATTGACTTATAACCTGACAGATTATTTTTTTGATTATAAATTTTATTTCCTAGTTCGAATATACCTTCGATTAGAATATTGTACGCGGTAGAACTAGTTATAATAAAAGTCTTATTTTCGATTACAAACAATGAAAGATAGGCTTCTATTAAGATCTCATTTAACCAGCTTCTTTTTTTCTCTAAAAGAAAGAGGTCATTATGAGTAATTATGAGGCCGTTTATTTTATAGTGCAGTTGAGTTGATGACTGTGTAGATGGATTTGATATCTGATTAACTAATTTATCAACATCAACACCCGTTTGGTATCCTTGATCATTTTGAATATCGAGTTTTAATTTTTTTGAATATGATTCAATCGCTTCATGAATATTTTCTTCGAATTGTTGTTTGTCTTTTATTGTTACGGTCTCTTTCCGCTTAACATTTAAAAACATTTTATTAAATTGTTTTAAGTACTCAATGTTATTTCCGATAATATGTGATGAATGGTTGTTTATATGAGCATGAGGTAAAACATTTTTTGAGACATTTAATTTTAAAAATCTATTGAAATTTTCAATTGATCCGTTCGTAAGTCTTGTGGTGTCCATTTCTACGAAAGTAAATCCGGACCAAATGAAGCAGTACGGCATAAAATTTTCTATTAAATGATTAAATAAAGCGACATTATGAAATTGATTAGTGTCTACAGAGGTTTTACATTCTAAGCTTTGTTTTACTTCAAGTTCAATTTTTTTAAAATGAGAATAAAAAGGTGATAAAGACTTAATTGTATCAGACTTCTTGTCAATTTTGAAACCGATGTCTTCGAAAATTGTTTCGTTGACATTGGATAATTCAGAAAATTCGTATTCACATTGCTTAAAAGTTGACTCTATTTCAGTTAAGACTTCATCGACTCTTTGAGCTGTTTGATCTTCTATTTGTACTTCGAAACTATTCGATATATTTTTAATTAATTTTTTTTCTGGTTCTGAACGCGAGTTTAATTCTTTTTTTAAGAATTCTAAAGCTTCTGAAAGAATATCGTTCTGGTTAGGTGACAAAAGAACAACTGATATTTTTTTGAAATAATTACTTATGGTGTCAAGGCTGGTCGAGTTTACCAAAAGGCTAAAAAGATAGCAAACATATTTATAAAACGATGGATTTTTAATTAATGGCTTAATTGAGTGACAAAATCTCTTCATGGTATGAGCTACACAAGAGCTTAACCATGATTTATCTGAGTCAATTATACCATCTTGAGCAAGCTTAAAAACACGTTTCGAGTAGTCGATCACAGTTTCATGATTTAAAGCTTTTAATACAGCATGTATGCTTGCCCACGAGTAATCGATGCAGACTAATCTAAATTTTAAAATTTCATTTGGATAACATTTCTCATAGTTATCTTTAAAAATTGTCAGAAAGGAGCTAATTGATAAAACATCGTGTTGACTTGTAATGTATTCACCGACTATTACTGTTTTATGTTTTGTTTTACCGTCAACGACGATTGATTGATTGTAATTTTTCAAAAGCATAAAATAATTCAAAATTCGCTTATAACCCCCATTTAACAGATTTTTTGTATACTGCTGTGGGATAGATACAAGACTTCCCGTGGCATCAAAATGGAGTATTCTATTTTTTTCTGGAGTTTTGTTTATTGACTCGAATTGCTTTTCTGTAAATATTGACAATTTTAGTGATGGGTACGTTGATACTTCTTGAACATAACCGTTGATCTTATTACCGATTATACATCCTCTGTATGTTTCTGATACGGTTATGATATTTGTATAAAAATCGGAAGAATATTTGTTTGTGATAGTCGTCTGATTTTGATTGTTGCCGTTTAATTTTGCTTCATTTACGCTTATGTTTACATCGTTTTGAATCACAATGTTGGTTGAAATATTTACACTTTGTTGTTGAGTATATTGGGAGTGACATTTCCGCAACGCTTGAACAGAAGGAGGATTCAAGCCCTTCGCAATTTGGCTCAGTTGGTATTTTTTGGAAGATCCATTGAAGCTATGCTTAATTTCTTGAGCAGTCTCTTCTCGTAACTGTCCAGTAAGACGTACTATACCGTTGTGTGTATGGTTGTTAGTAATTGAAACCAAAGCATCAGTGTATTCTTTTGTAGACTCTTTTTCTTCAAATGGGTCTTTTTGAATGGTAAATGTGTATCTACAATTCTCTGAGCAAAGAGTACAATTAGCATTTACACGAATGAACGGCGTCGTTGATCTTTCACATGCTTTGTATACAACCGCGTTCGTCTTTCTTAGTTGTACTGTTGTTTTTTCATGTTTTGATACATAAGTTTCAATAACCGGCATAAATTTTCCATTAATATGGAATTTGTCCTTATTAGTTTTATCAACCACAAGGTTTGAAAGTATTTTTTTAATGTCATCGTTTAAAAAAGGCAAAATGTATTCGGTCATTTGGTAAAAATTTAGAGTTAATTCAGATTATAAATTTGTATTTTAATATAACTTTTAAGGTAAATAAAGGTAAAAAACGTCAAATTATATATAAGATTTTTTAGCGGCTTATTTTTCAAATAAAAAACATTTCAAAAGCGGTTTTTCAAATAAATTAGCTATTCAAAAAAGGATATCCGTTTTAAGCATAAAATTTTAAATAAGAAAAGGTATTTTGACGGATAAAGATTTCAATTAATTATTTAATAGAACAAAAGAAGTTATTGTTTATTATTTTCTAGTAAAATTAATTGTATTCAAAAAATTTTTTATTGAATTATTGAGTTAAAAAAATTTTATTGAGTTATTTTATAATTCAATAAATTCAATTTTTAACTCAATTAAAAAATTCACCCCAGTTATTTTTTTATGGAAAATTTTTCAAAAATTATTTGAATTGTTGAGACATAAATTAAATAAAATTTGAAATACTTACATAAACTTTTTTTTTAAATAATGTTATTTAAGTAATAATTATGTTTGAAAAAAAAATCACAAAATCACGAAATCAGAAAATTACAAAAAAACTTCATTTTGCCTAATTCCAATATACCTCCAGCGGAATTATAGCAGAAATCTGGTTATTATTACATTTAATTATGAACGAAAGTTTACGGTACATGCTCATACATTTTTTTAAATTAAATAATAAAAGGATTCTTTTTTTCTAATCTAATTCAAAATTTAAAAGGTTTCATTAAAAAAAAAGCTGCCATATTTATATTTTGTAACGTTTTTTATGTTCCTTTTAAAAATTCATTCTAGGGTTTAATTTAGTAATATTTTGCGGTTTTCAAACCTATCGTTGTCATCCAAGCTTTTCTCCAACTCAAAATAAATTCAATATTAAGGAAATTCAGACTTTAAATTCACAAGAAAACAAAAAGAATTACATTTTTTTCCTATTATTGTGTTGCAAAATTTTTAAATTCTATAGATAGGCGAAGTAGGAGACTGTAAAGTTGATTTCTACACTCAATTCAATTCAGCTTTCAAAGTGCCATTTTTTTACAGAATAATTTTTTTCTAAAATTTTAATTGCTACAATTTGTAACATTTTTGTTACAGAAAAAAAATGCATCTGTTTCCCAGAACTGAAGATATGTTGAGTTAGTTTGATTTAACAAGTATTCTATTGTCATTAAAATATATAATTTTTTAAGCGGTGTTCAATAAGAGTGTTACTAAAACACTGACTTTCATTTTTTTAGAAAATACGGACCGGTCCCAAAAAAGGCTTTAAACAACTTTGTTAAATTCCGACCACCATTTTACGATATTTCACGCAAGACTATTATCTAAGCGGTCAGGTGCTTCCTTAGTCATACATACTCATCCAAAAATTTAAAAAAATTAGGGGTTTACCGACCCATGTCTAGCGGCTCGAAATATGCCCGGACTCATTCCAAACACCAATTATCTTGTACAAAAATGCCTCTGCTTTCACGTAGGACCAAGAACTAATACCGGAAAATTATTAAGATTTTTAAGAGCATCAGAAAAAAAGTGAAAAAAAATATTAAAAAAAAATCAAAGTCATCCTATTCACCTTAAATAATAATTTGAAATTTCCGACTACATTTATTCTTACTTAATTTCTCGAGCTTTCACGCAAGACTATTATCTAAGGCGTCGGATGATTCCTTCGTCTTTTTTTAAATATTACCCTTAAAGAAGTACCATTTAATTGAATTTTTCTCAACCTTTTGTATACAATAATGGAATCATGAAAAAGTTTGATTCAAGATCTCGCTCATATTTTTTTTGAATTTTTGGATGAAAATGCATGGCACAGGAAGCACCAGGCCGCTTAGATAATAATCTAGGGTGAAAGCTCGAAAAAATTTTAGTTAGAATAATGATGGTCGGAATTTGGCGGAGCTGTTTGAAGCCTTGCTTGGACCGATCCGTGTTTTAGTAACACCTTTCAATACATCACTTTATTTTAAAGTGAAAATAAACTTTACATTATCAATTATTTGGTGATAGATAAACTAGGAAAAAAAAAAACTTTGCTTATTTTGGCGTAGCAAAGTTGTTACAATTTAAAGCTAAAAGAAAAGTAGAAAAAGGTTAACTGAAGTTTGTGATCAATTCGCTCGATTCTAAACATTAAGACAAAATTGATCACAAACTTAAATTCGTTGTAGAAAGATAAAAAAATTATCAGATTGAACGAATTGAAACGAATGAAACGAAATGAACTTCACAGTCCGGCGAAGTAGTCAGATAAAAAAGCTTTGTTAGGTTGAGTCAATAAAAATGAGCTTCAAAGACCCAAAAACGATCCAAAAGAAAATTAAAAAACCCTTCAAGTCAGATATTTTAGCTTGATATCGTTATACCTCTATTAAATATGACCACAAATTCCATAAGAAAGAAAATTTTCAAGTTGAACTTTTCTTCAAAATTATATAGTTTAAAATTCTAAAAATTTGCAAATTGATTCAGTTATTTGTTTGGAATTACGAAGCATTCCTATTTTTTTTAGGCTTTTCTTGAGACCGAAAAAAACACAGAGTTAATTTCTCCATATTTATTGGGACTTTTCAAAAAGTATCTTTGTATAAATTTGGCAAAATGGATCATTTAATTCATCAGAGCTTTAATAATAATATTATTATTTTTTCTTTTTAGAAAAAACAAAATCAAATAAAATTTTAGTAGGTTTTATTTAAATTTTCACTCTTCTTTCACAAGGTATTCGTAAATGATATGCGAATTTTATTTGTAACCTAAATTACTTTTTTTAAGTTTATTATTTTGTACTAAAATAAATATTTTTTCTTTAAAAAAAAGAAAAATTTAAATTGTATATTTTTCTACTTAAAATCACTATTTATTTGACAATTCCCATACAAAAAAATTATAGGTGACCAACAACCAAAAAAAAAAACCTTAATTAAAAATAAACAATTTGAAATAATAAAGAATGAATTCAAATTTTGATTATTTTTGTTTTAATCTTGAATTACTACAAGAACAACAACAAAATCAAAGTAAGATATTTTCATTTTGTTTGCTTTTCCATGAGCCTAAACGTTGCACACTTTTTAATAACTCAAAGGCTTAAAATAATTATTTACTCACAAAACCTGTCAAATTAACTTTATTCTAAATGAGAAAGAATTTCCTTTTTAAAAAAAAAAAAATACTTATTTACTTAGAATTAAAAGTATGATGTTTATAAATTATAAGCGGATTTAGGTTCTTTTTTTTTATTTTATTTTTTAGTATTGAGTTACTCGTGTCAAAATTAAAGAATGCAAACGGATTTTTTCCCAATGAGTTCTGTTTAATCTAATTACTCTATTTTAAAATATCCTGTTTACATCTTACAATCAAAAGAAAAGAAATAGCTATTCAGACAAATATTTTAGAGGAATAATTTAGAGTATCAAATTTTTTTTAAAAGGTAAAAAGACGAGTAAAACAACATTTGTTTTTTAATTTAAATTTTTGTTTTTCAGAATCAAACACGATTCTAATAATTATTTTAATCAAAAAATAAATATTTAAATTGATGTCGAATCCCTTGGTATCATTTAAGAAAAAATAGAAAATAGAATGGACATTTTAATCAGGTTGCATTTAAGAAAATTCTAAAGCAGCATGAAATTTTTATTAATTAGCGACTATTGTTCGAAATTAAATTATTGATTTTAAATCAAATTTAAATCCTCTTCTTTTTTAGTTTAAAGAAATTTTGATTTTAAAACAAGTGATTTGACTGACTGACCAACTCTTGTCCTTCGTCTTCTTCTAATCTTAAAAAGAACTTACAATTAATTTAAAACTTTATTTTTTCTTCTCTTTTGATTCTTAATACTTGATTTAACTTGAAAGAGACACAGAGACATAAAGTGAAAGCTATTGAGTGCTCTTAAAAATTACTTGCTCTTCTTTCCATAATTTAATTTTATGCATTAAATTAATTACTATTCTCCTCAAATCACTTTGATTTTACTTAAAGTGTACCTTATAAGAGGTGAATAAGTTAAAATAAATAAAAAGATTTTTTCAATATTTTATTTTTGGCTAAAGCTAATAATGGTAGTAATTTTATACAATTTGTGCTTGAAAAAACTAGTAACTGATTGAAATCGACTTGAAAGATGCAAATTTGACAAAATAAATTTTTATTACTATTATCGATTTTGTTATTTTTGAACCTTAAATATTAAGCTTTCTTAAAATGTGTGTCAATATTTCAATAATTAAAATAATTAACTTGCTTTTATTTAAATAATGAACGTTTAAACTTGGTTATTTAAAAGAGGCTTACAACATCAAAAAAAGGATGTAGCGACAAATCAAAAATAATTTTACCTAGAGGTATTAATTAATCTCTTAACTTAATACTCTCTTTGAATAAAACTAAAAAACAATTCTGCCACTAATACTCATTTATTTTGGAGAGCTATGATTAAGCAGTTGTTAAGAAAAGAACAGATGTAAATTTTTAAAAATTTATTTAATAAAAAAAAATTATACAAAAATTATTTGAAAAAAAAAATTTTTTTTTTGATTGTTTCGCACATGGTGATTTTGTTTGAGGTAGATTAAAAAATATCAATTTTACAATAATTAATAAAAAATACATTAAAAAAAGAAACAAAAAATTCGTTTGGAATATTCATTCTCCTTAGACCTTTTCTGTTATCCAAAAGTTGCTACTTGAATAAATACTGATCTTTATTTATTCAATTTAAAAAAATAATTAAATTTCTTAATAAAAAGTCCAAATTGTCATAAACATAAATAAGAAACTAAATGTATTTAAATGTAAATTCGATGCGGAATTAAAGTATGAATTAAAACGTTTTGCGCTTAAATCTCTCGAACCTGTTTGTTGAGCGGCTTGGTTTTTGTGTTGTTTTTGATTTTGTCTATGATGATACATTTGTGATCTATGTCGTATTAATTTATCATTATCACTTGACTCTGTATTTGTTCGAACACTAATATTCCTTGACCATTGAGACCATTCATTACAACCTTCATTTTTAATTCTTAAACGAATTAAATACGACGAATTGGCGCTTAATTTAGTCAAATCAAAATAATCTTTATAAAATATATTTTCATTGTGATATGTTGGCATAGACTCTGTGCCATCCGAATGAATTTGTTTTGTCTTTGTAGTTATATTTGTTTGATTAGAATAATTAAAACCACTAAATACTTGAACATTTAATTCTTGAATTTGTGAACCTGAGTAAACAGACCATTCAAAGACAGCAGCATCACTAAATATGGGTAGTTTATCAGCTGATATTGAGACCTCGGATAAATGCGCAGTTACTCTAATATCAGTTGTACTTGAACCCATTTCATTTTCAGCAATACATTTATAATCACCAAAAGTCTCGTTCGATCCAATAAAACTATAAGTCAAAACAAATTGATGTGTCAATAAATTAGTTTCTATGACACTGTAACTAGTATTTAAAATTGGTGTATTATTTAGTAAAAGTGTCATTTTAGGCGCTGGAAATGCATTTGTAACACATTTTAAATGTTCTTTTTTACCCAAAGCTGAATACATTACATTTTGTTTAATATTTACATCATTAGCTATTTCTATTTTAGGCTTGAATTTAACTTGAACTTGAAATTCACTTATTACTGGTGTACCAACATCATTTTTAGCTATACAACTATATGTATCCGAATGAGTTGAATCAACATTTTCAAGTGTTAATGTTGATTTGATTTCATCGATTAATGTATGACCCGGTTTCTCACCAGTCTTACTCCATATAATTGTAGGCTTTGGATTACCTTGTGTTAAACATTGTACAATTAAGGACTCGCCTTCATTTAGTACAATAATATCGTCACTTGGTATACGAGTTATTGTGGGTGGTATTAAAACATCCAAATTATATTCTAAATTTTTTGGTATTTTAGATATAATTTGACATCTAAATAAACCCTTGTGACTTAATTCGACTGATTTAATTTTTAAGTTAAACATTGTAGTTGAATCAGTGTTTAATTCTAATTTAGAATCAGGTATTAGAACTTGATCGTTCAAGGATATTAATTGATTATCGTGTAACCATGCGACAGATAATGAGCCTTTATTATCAACATGACATTCAAGTTCTATTTCTTTATCAATTTGAGCTTTTTTATTAGCGTCATAGTCTATTTTTGCCAAATTAAAACACGCTTCTTGTGTATGATTAGATCGACAAATATTGTCTGCTTGAGCGTAAACCATTAAGGAAAATATGACAAAAGTATAAAAAATTTTCATTTTAATCTAAAAAAGGTTTCTTATTTTTTAAATATTTGTTTAATGTACAAAAAAAAGAAAATAAGAAAAAAAAATTGACTTTCAGAAATTAGAAAAAAACATTTAGTTCCAGTTATTTTATTGATTTTTTAAAAAATTTATTGGATATTGATACAAATTTAAGTCCTGCCTATTTTTGAAATTTCGAGAGGCTTTTTTTTTATTCTATTAATATTGTTGTTGTTGTTGTTGTTGTAGATGATTAAATGGCATGTGGTGAATTATTAAGACAGCAATAGAAAGAAAAATTTACATTTTGCAAAGTTTCAAATTTTGACAATTTGAAATTAAAATTAAATTCCTAAGCTTTCTTCTTTTTTTCCCATTAAATTGTTTAACCAAAATAAAAAAAAAACAAAACAAAATATAAACCGATTTTTTTTTCGATATATTTTTTTGTTTCTAAACAGCGGCTTTACAATTATATCTTTGTTTATTTACTCAAGCAACTTGCTAAAACTTTACATCTACAAATCCCTAAGAAAATAAACATTTTTTGATTGGACTTGGATTAAACAAAAAAAAGAAGAAAAAAAAAAATTTTTTCCTCTTTTTCTTTTTCGATAGATAAAAATCTAGATAGAAAAAAAACCTGCTTTGATTAATTGAATTTTTAATCCTAGTATAAAAATTAATTTTCTTGGGTATATCTTATTATTATTAACCAAACTAATCTTATCTATATATCACTACGACTATAGTCCAATTTATTAATGTAGAAATTCTTGGATGGAAAAAAAGAGAACATTTGATCCTAAATAAATAAATATATAGATACGACTTTTTTTTTTTATTTAATTTTCTAATTGGTTATTTATTAAGTGTAACAGTTTTTTAAACTGATAAATTATTTTTATTTTTTTTAGTAATGTTATATGATTATTTAGCTAGGAATTTATTTTCGTTAAAATCTTTATTTATATAGTTAAATATCGGCGAATTCTACATTTAACAACTTTAACAAAAAACTACAAAGAAAACTTTTCAGTGAGTTTTTCATAGAAGCGATTTTTAGTCTAGTGTTGGTGATCGCTAGTGATGTTGGTTAGTGCTGGCTAGGCGGTTAACCGAAAATTTTCGCTAACCAGAATTTTGGTTAACCAACATCACTAGCATTGGCTACAGTGGTAAACCGGTGGTCAAGGGATTTCAAAATGAATTCGTGATCTAATAGTTTCCTAACTTAGTCGGTCCTAGAAAGGCTATTAATTAGGAGCTAAATGACCTGATTATCTTTTTGTAAATCATTTGGTTGTCAGCTCATCGTGAGTCCGTCGCCAGCACTATTTTAGTGGCCTGTTTGCCAGGTTCTGATATACTCCCCTGGACATTGATATGTTCTTAAATTTAATCTTCATGAACATGCTTGTCTATTTGTATGATTTTTCTAAAGTTTAAAACTTTTAATCACTTGAACACTCAAACTTTTTGTGAATTTCACAACAAAAAAATTCATAATTTTTCATAAAACTGCATGAATATTTTTTTTTTAATTCAGAAATATTCATGAAGAAATATCTCTTTTCAACTCTCTTCTTAGGTATTTTTCTACCATTTATAATCCTTTTCCATGTATACTATGTATCGAATGAAAGATATATTAGCTAGATTTCATAGCTCTTTTGTAAATGAATCCCTAAAATAATCATCACAAATAAACAGTTAAAAAGAAGTTTTTTTTTAAATTTGTTTAACAACAATTAATATTTAGGCTTTTATTACATCCTGATATTAGTTTAGTAGTACCATTTGATTGTGTGTTGGGTGTTACAAATTCAATTTTGGGAATTTAAAATAAATTTAAAAATTTACAAATCTTAGATAGAAAAAAAGGACTTATTTTGTTAGTTGAAAAAAGTAAATAATATAACTATTTCCGATTTTTAAAATAATTGTACTCCTACTTGGAAATTTATTTATGAAAATATTAAAAAAGACGGTGGTAGAAAATTTGTTTGAAATCTAAATGCTTTATTGGTCACAAAAATAAATTGTTTATGTTATATATATTTTCGAGAAAAGAAATTTACATGCTTAAGCAGTTCTTCTAAAGCATAACACTACCCTAACTAACTTTTTTCAAAGAAACGTGTTGATACATTCTCTAATTAAAATTTAATTTACTTTGAATACAAAAAAAAATAAATAAAAAATATTTAAAAGTTGTAAATCTAAAAATTAATATTTATTTAATTTTAACGACTCGAAAACAAAAAATCAAATTTATTTTATGATTTAGAAGGAAAAAAAACGAAAAATAAAATCGATTAAAATACTAATGTACTCAATGTATAAAAATAAAAAACAGCATGTTACAAAATTTACAATTTGTTAAACACTTGGACAAATATTAGTATTTTGGATAAATGAAATCTATCAAATTCGACAAGTCATTTAATTATTTTGTAACCAATAAGTCTCTTCTTAAATTAAACTACTAGCCCTTAGGGTACTAAGATAATTTAGTGTTAGCTAGTTAGTTAGTTAGTATCGTTATTTGTGAATCGATTAAACTCGTCAATACAACAAAATTTAACACTCAATAAAAATAACAAAAATTTCCTTACTCTCATAAACAACAACCGAAAATATCATATGATCACATTAAAGACGATGAAAATAATAAAATTAATTTTAGTCTAGTTGATTTTGTATTCTGTTGTTGTTGTTGAACTATGTTACTCTTCTACTGTAAATACTCATACAAAATTGAAAAAAAAAATGACCAATTTTTAAATAATTATAAAAGCTCAATCGCTTGGAATTCTTAAACTACTATTCCAATCAAAATAGCAACAGAATAGAAAAAAAAAAGCTTAGTCTTATTATTCACTAGATTTTTTTCTTTATTGAAATTTACATTATTTACACTCAAATAATTTAATGAATAAATGAATTTAAAAGAATTAAAAAATAGCCTAGACGTTCTTTTCATTTTTCTTTTTAATTGAATTTACGTATGGACAAACATATTAAAAACATTGAATTACCATATAGATAGACTTGAATAATTTATTTATAACTTTAAAAAAGAGGAGATAATCAAAAATTAAATTATATAAATTAAAAAAAATGGAAATTGACCGACCACTTGAACACGAAATAACAGAGAAAACGAGTCCAAGAGTAAAAATTAATTTTTTCTTCTCTTTCTCTCTCTTATTTCGTTAGTCATTATCTCTTGTCATTTCCGAATCTAGTTCGTGTGTCTATATAAGTGTAATTAAAAAAAAAATTGAGATAGCATGATAGCCATAATAAAAAAAATTAATATTTATTTTTTTTTCACAGATAAAAAAAATAAAACTCTAGGATTTTGGATATGTATTTTTAGAGACCTAATTTTTTTTTCAATTTAATAAAAAAGAGAGAGAGATAAAGTAATGTTTTTATTTAGGCTCTTGTTTCCTATTTTATCAGCTGAGCAGCGAGCAGCAATAACAACAGCTATACATAGACCAATAATACTAAAATTGAGTTCAGGGCTAAAATAAATTAATCATTAAAAATTAATTAATCATTTTATTATTTAATGAGATTTTACAGTGGTTAATAATAAAAAAAAAAAAAGAGCAGTTATCTATCAAATTTTTTTCTTGTTGTTGGAGAGTAACCTTAAAAATAGTAAGTAGCCTAAGAAAATATTTTTATCTTTATTTTTCTTAAAATGGTCGATAAAATAGTTAGAAACTAAAATAATTACAGAAATATAAGGTTCCAACAATAATAATAATAATAATAATTAAGATAAGTGATAAAGAAACCGCTCTTAACCTTTGGCTATTGTTAATCTTAATCTAAATACTCAATAACAACAACAAAAAAATTTGTTTGTTTTAGGGCACAATTAAAACAATTTATTTTTTGGAAAAAAATTTTTCTTACTGTTGAGAATGAGTGTGCCTGTTTAACTTTTATTTTTAAAGATTAAAAATAAAATAAATCAGGTTTAATTCTTGTGAGATCGAAAGAACAAAAGTTAAAGATTAACTGTTTTTTAATTTTTCTATTTAAAATATCTTGAGGATATTTAGAAAAAGGAAATATTTTTGATTGTCTCAAAGTTAGTTTGGAACGTGCTTGATTTCGAAAATTGATCTTCTAGAACAATTTGAAAAATAAGTGTTTTAAGTATTGATTGAATTCTCTTATTTCAACCCTGTCATATTATGCATACATCTAAATACATAGATCTGTTTTTGATATAATCGCTTTTTTCAGCTTTTGAAATTGCTTACCGTGCTCATAATGTTGTCAATTTTTTTCACAGAATCAAAAATTGGCTAAAACACAAAAATCCGGGTTTAAGTGCACGCGCTATCTCGCAAGGGTTTACGGTATAAGCTCGAATTTAACTTTTTAAGTATAAATAGTTTTTTGAAAAAAATTATGTAAATTTTTTCCACTGGATTTTCCGTAATACATACTTTTTCACTTTCTTTTTACCCTGAAGTTTTGCAAAGCACTAAAGCTAGAGAAAATTCTAAATTATGGAATTAACATGCTAAATTTTAATTAAAACTCTGCAAAAGTTATGCAAATTTATTAAGCAGTTAATTTAAATATTTTTTCGATTAGTAAATCGCTCACAAATCAAGGACGATGAATTAAACTACAGAAAACGTTTTATTTAAGTTCGAAAAAGCATGTTTAAGTCTTTGTCTAGCAAAAATCGCTCGGCTAAGTTTTCAAAAATACTTTGGGTGACAAAAAAAGTTTCATATTGAAGCAAAATTTCAGATAAACTAAATGGGCAATTAAAATTACATAATTTGTGAAGAGTTAGTCCGTGAATGCAGCAAATTTTGGTTAAATATGCAACCATTTATTTGTGCAATCAAAAGCACTTTGAAAATATTTTCAGAGCGATTTACCTTAGCCAAAAACCAAAAATGAAAATTGAAAAAGTCATAAGTCCTATCAAAAGTTGCTTAATTTTTCTCACAAAGTTTCTGATGAGCTTACGTAGACCGTCGATAGTTATATGATGTAAAACTCTTAGATATGAATGGTTATAATATTTGAAAATTCTAGAAAAATAAAACATAATTTTGAAAAAATTCGTAATATTTAATTGTAAAACTATCGATTCATTACGGTAAATTTCTATGCTTAAAAAAAAAGCTTTATAATATTTTAGGGTTAATATTCCGAAAAATTTTAATAAAATTTGATTAAGTCAAATAAGCCTAAAGGTAACAACTAATTAGAAAAAAAATATAAATATATTACCAAAAAATGACAATCATGACAAAAACGGAGAAAAATAAGAACCCTTTTCTTTTTTTTAAATTATCCTTTGAAAATTAAGAGATTCCATATAACTAATTAATTGTATTATTATAATTATCTTAAAGATTCTAAATAGAAATTTGTTCTCAAAGCTAAAAAGCATTATTTTAATTTGTTGAAATATCGTCACGAATAATCCTCTTCTTCGTCTTTTTTTTTTCTCAAAATGCCTTTAGGGTCTCGGATACAAGCATATTTTAGATAACTATACAAATACAACTAAACTATTCTCTTTAAATATATTTTTTTCTAGAGAATTAAATATCTGTAACCAAAATGCAACAACAACAACAACAAAAAAGAAAAGGAAATTAATTTAATTGAAATCCTAATTATTTTAATGAAAACAAAATTTATAAATATTTCTTGAAATTATCTGATATGATAGGCTTTTATTTCATCAACAAATAAACCAAAAATGAAAGCTATATTTTATTTTGGACTTGAGTTGAAACAGTTTTGTTTCAAAGTACGCACAATTGCATAATCTTTAAGTGGTTTTAAATTAATAAGTTTTTGCTCGTTCGCCGATTCGTTTCAGTTGTTTCTTAAAATTCAAAATTCACTATGAGAAAAATTGAATCTCTCTAAAGATCTCTTTTTTAAGATTAAGTGCTTATCTGTTTATGATACCTTGAAATGTTAATTGGAAATTGGACAGGGCTACCATTTATGGTAAATTTAACCTAGCCCTTAAGACTTGATAAATTTTTTAAATTGAAAAAAAATTTCTCAATTTCAAATTTTCATATTTCTTTGAGTTTTATAGAAAATTTTTTCTTAAAGAAAAAAATTGTAAATAAGTGATTCTAAACCATTTCGACGGATCGGTGTTAATTTGAACAAATAAAAAAAAAATTTTTTTCTTCTCACTTATGTTTATTTTTGTTTCTTTTTAGCTTTTTTTGTTCATAAGTCTTTCGTAAAAAAAAAAGAATATTTTTGAATAAGGTTTTTAAAATAAAAAACTTTTAAAATTTAAGTACTTTTCAAAAAAATTTACTTAAAGCAAAATAGAGGCTAACAAAAAAAAAGAAAATAAATAAAACAAAAAACTTGGAAATTGAAAATTAATTTTTTTTGTTCATTTTGATAGACTTGAAATCTAATATGTACAAAATAGATATAAAACACAAAAAATCTGTTATCTTTAAGAATAAGAAAAAAAATATTAATTTAAAATCTAATAATCTGATCATCAACCATGCCACTTTATACTCATATATATATAATAATCCTTAACTTAAAAAAATTCAATTATAGATAAATATTTATCATATCTCTTATGAACCATATGGTAAAATAATAGACCTATTCTTTTTGATGAACTTGAACTGTTATTCTTTTATATGTTGGTACGATTCGTTCCTCGAATATAAAAATCAAAATCTATTCTCTTTTTTTTTTGGTAATTAATTATTAATACGGACACCAGTTCCGTTTAAAACAAAAAAAAATTTCACTCAATTTTATTTTTGTTATTTTTCGCTTTCAATTTATAATCAATCAATTTCAATTGTTCAACAAAAAAAATTGTAAAAATAACTGAACGCCATAAAAAAAATTGAAATATCCCAAGATATTTATGGCTTTACTACTAACTCAAAAAAAAAAATAAAAAACAATAATTTTATTTTTATGATTTTACGAAACAAGAATTATTAAAAATTCAAGTATTCCATGTCTCAGGACATATTTTTTCCAACTTGAAATTATCTTTATAAAGATAAAAAAAAAAAGTTGACTATCAATTAAAATTTTTATTAAAAAATTAATAAGAATTGGAAGAAAGAAAAGGATTTTTTATGACCCTTTTAGATAAAATGAATTCGAATAGACTTTTCAATTTTTATAATTTATTTAATTAAAAACAAAATAGATTAATAACAGTGAGCTATCTTTTTGAGACTGTTTAATTTAAATATTCGGAAACATCCGTAAAATAATAAAAAGTTAAAAATTGATTTTTTCAAGGATATTAAATTGATGTTGTTAAGTATAGTATTATACTTGAAAAATCACAGTTGGTATTTATTAATTTTTGATTGAAATATTCCACGCGTATAAATCAAAATTCTTAGAACAATTAGATATTGATTTAGAATATAAAAAAAAACACTTGAAATATCTTTAAATAAGATTAAAAGAGAGTAGGAGAGAAAGGCTCCGAATTAATTCGAGTGTCTCTCATGTTAAATTTGAAATTTTATAAAAAGAAATAAATTTGTAAAACAAAAGATGTTTGAAATTTTTCTCTTAAGTAAGAAAAAATGGGTCAGTTTTAGCTTATCAAAAAAAAAATAAAAAAGAAGAAAAATTGGTTTTGAATCAAGTTAATTAATTCTGAAGCCTTAAGTATTAAAATTTAAATTGAATTTTAATGTAAACATTTAAACTAATTGCAAATAAAATTAAAATGGGCGCTTTTGTTTTTAAGAAGTTGACCTTTTCAGGCAACAACAAAATGATTGAAAGTTATAATAAGATTCAAATTTACCTTATCATCACATCATAACAAAAATTCTTTTTATTTGTTTATATTTATTTTTTTTTTGCAATCAAAAAAATTGTGGACCTGTCAAAATTTTAATACGTGATTTTAATACTATTGAATTGAAATTGAAATTTGTAGTAGTCTTTAATTAACAAGATTTAAAAAATAAAAAATTTATTGAAAATTTAAGTTTTATTGAAACGTGCTCAAAGTTGGCAAAATAAAGTTTTATTTCATTTCGATTTTATTCAGAATTATAAATATTGAATAATTAAAACTTAAGCTAATTTGCAACCAAAAATAATTTGAATTGAAAAATATTTGAGAAGATAATAATTTTTTAAAAAAAATTCCACAATTTTTTAATATTTTTGCTACTTTTTTCCCAGAACTGATTTGATGTTTAGTTGAATAGATTGGTTCAATACAATAAATTTCAATTCATTCTAATTGATATGTCATAACTAACAAGTAAAACTATTTATTTTAGCTAAATCGACTCAATTTAAGCTAAATTAATCCAAATAAAATCTTTGATTTTAATTTTACTTAAATAATAAATAATATGTATTTTTTAAGTAAAATTAATAAAAAAATGTAATTTAAGCTAATTCAAAATCGATTTAAGCTAAAAAAAAATAATCTTAAAAAAAATAAAATATTTTAAGGAATAATATCATTTTATAAGTGAAATATTATGAAATTCGTTTAGCTGACCAAAAAATTATTAAAATTGAGTACAGTCAGCTTTATTTATTGAAGGAACTGCTTAAAGTACTTGAGGTTTTCTATCAATTAAATTTGAAAAAACCATTTTTTTTCCATAGAAAAATAATTTCATGAGTCCAGTGGCTATTGGTCTTAATTAATTTGATAAAAATGATGTAAAAAAATTCTTATTGAATTAAAAAAATTTTTAAATTTTTATTTTGCTTAATTTCAAGAAAAAAATGCGAATTTAGCTAAAAATGCTTATTTAGCTTAAACTGATGTCTTAATTAGCTTAAATCGAATATTTTAATTAAGGTAATTTTAATTTTACTTAAATTAAGTATTTTTTAAATAATTTAGCTTAAATTGAGTCAATTTAGCTAAAATAAATAGTTTTACTTGTTAGTTATGACAGATACATTCTTTTTAATGGGAAGTGATAAAGTTATTCTGTAAATTGCTACTAAGTGTAACAATTTTGCTACACCCAAAAATATAGGTCTACAAAAACTATTTTTAAAGTTTGCGCGCCATTTTAAATTGGCAAGTTTGAAAAACTATCGAACCAGTTAATTGTTTTTTTTCTTAACGTCTTTGCTCACTGCGCAAGTGATTTAAGTTAATATTTTCGAGTCTTGCTGCCGTTGAATTTTTTTTTCAACTTTTTAATGCTTTTTTAAAGTTACCGTAAACACTCGATGATTGTACCGGTACATTTTCGAAATTTTCCATCCTTTTTTTTGTAGCCATAGGACCAAAGACTTGATTGCTATAAAAAAATCGTGGGTACAAATCTAAAATTTCAGATTTGTACCATGGTATATCTATCGAGTGTTTACGGTATTTTTCATCTCTATAAGCGCACCCCCAGACCCCCCTTTTTTTCAGAAGAACAGTCATCAGAAAAATTTCAATTTTGTTTTATTTTTATAGACCACATTATACTCTACCAGGAATTTCATAATAATATATTAAATTAATTTTTAAGAGTACTATTTTTCCTTTCTAATTTTATTTTTAGTCCCTTATAAGCAAGGTTTTACGGTAGTTATGTCCTTTTAAATATTTATGCATTAAAATTATAAACATAATCATAAAGAGCTTGCTGAGCTGTATGTTGTCTATGCGTATGGTTTAAATTTTTAAAAATATTTGACAGCAAACGGGATCGATTCCGGACACTAGCATCTCGAAGACGCTTTAAAAATATGATGAAAAAAAGAATATCTAAATTTTAACTTTATTGTCTTGGAATAATTTTTAAAATTTTCAAAAGTCAAACGTTTGGCTTTTGATTCAAAAAGGAATTTGTACAAAATTTAAACTTAGCTGTTCCTTTCTCCGGTTTAAATTTTTTGTACCAAAAAAAATATTCAACTAAGTAAAATTGGTTATTCTCTATCCATTGGTAATTTTTTTTTGTTTGATTATTAAAATAAAAAGAAAAAAGTTATATCAATTTTACACTAATAGAAATGAGTGAATAAAAATAAAACTGACATCCATAAATTTCCCGTGTCGGAAATTTATGATTGCGAAGAAAGTTAAGATCAAAAATTTCCTCGTCCAGTTAATTAATGTTTACTAAGTTTTCTTTTTTTCTAAAATTTATTTGAAATAAATTTTAATTTGCTAGGCCTGTGAAAAGGCGACTTTGATTGATTACAATTAAAATTTAGCAAGTTTACCAAAGTGTTTATATCCAAAATAGAAAGAAATGAATTTCTCTTTTTATTTCCAATTTTCATTAATATTTCATAAGCTTATTCGAAAAGTTATTTTTTTTAACAAACTATTTTTTAAAAAATTCATTTTACTTTCTTTTTTTTTTTGTTAAATAATCGATTAGAGAGATTAAAAGCGATTAATAAAGAACAAAGGGAAATGTGAAAGGAAAAAAAATAATTAATAAATGAGTTAAACAAAGCTTAGGGTTCATTTTTAATTATTTTGAGACTCAAATATTTGAAATAATAGAACTCTTAATCACTTGTCATCTTTTGGGATCTTTTTTTTTTTTTGAAAATTAGCTTATTCATAACTTGATATTTATCTTATTGATCTTATTCTTAATAAGGTGCATAGAAAAAAATAAAAACAACTTTGGATTAACTTTTTGATTCAGAATTATTTTCAAAATGAAATGACTATTTTATGACTTGGTCCTTAAGATCCCAAATTTTTTCTAAAAATAAAAAAATATTTCCTACTTTTCTCTAAGACCCTTCTTTTGAAAAATCATCACCAAATATTTTAAAAAATAATAACAATTTTTTTTTTTTGTTGTTAAAATTTCTCAAATTTCGAATAACTTGTAACTGTAATTTTATACCAGTCCAAAAGCAAAACTTTAAATCTTTTAATTATTTAATAATTAAATTTCTTGAGATTCTTTTTGTTGTTGTTGTTTAGGTACAAGAAAAATAAAATATTTTAAGCTCATCAGTAAATCTTAAGAAAGAAAGAAATCTAAAACTGTTCTAACAGACAGACTCGTCCAATTTTATTGCTAGACATAGTCTTAGATAAAAATCATTAAAATTTTATCTAGAAATCAGTTTTGTTTTGTGTTTTATTTTCTCAGGAAAAACACAGACCTGGAACTTATGTGTATATATTTTTTTATTTATTTATTTCTTGTCGATTCAAACACACACACACACACACAGAATAATTAAATTAACTGATGGATCCCTGTTTGAACTGTGTTTAAATCACGTATTTAAATTTGAAATTTAATACTTTGTCACGTTGATTTAAAGAAGAAATTTACGTTACAAAAACAAAATTAAAATCTAATTAACATATAATAAATTCAAAACTGAATAAATAAAAGATTTAATTAAAGCAAATTCGCTACTGTTTCAATTCGTTGTTGTTTATTCTAAATTTTCTTACTTGCTTTTTCGTTTTTATATTTATGTTTTGTTGTTTTGTTTGCTTGTTGTTTGTCAACAACTTGTTTGTAATTTGAACAGCTTAAATACATATATATACTGGGGGATAAATTTTTGAAATACCAATCAAGCGCAAAGCAAACGCTTTAATAATTTTATAAATTGTAAAGTAGATTAATTTTTTATTTATTTTTTGTTTTAATAAATTAAAGCTTGATGAAATAATGCATAAATTAAAAATGAACTTTTCATGTAAGGGTGCACATGGTGTTTTTTAGGTATGGCTATATCTAAAAGTTTTAAGCAATATTAGGATACATATCAATTATTCATTTATTTATGCAACTATTAATTGAATAATTTTCATTTCAGTCCTCTAAAAGCTAAAGACCCAATTTCTGTTTATCCAGTCACACAAGATTGGTTCAATAAATTTTGAAACAAGCGATCGAAGAAAAAAGCTCTTTAATTAAGTGAGCTGCATCCGAGTCGACGATATACCTTCACCTTGAATTAGTGTTAAACATTTTGGTTTGCTTTTTAAAGATTGCGCTACACTTTATATAAAGCGCATAAAACCATGGAAAAAAAATTGAATTGCCCTAAGAGACTGAACTTTTACCCCATTTAGTAAAAACTATATTTAGTAGTTTTTGAAGTACCAAAAAAACCATCACAAAATCATATCAAATTAATCTAAGTTAGATTAATTTTGCTGAAAATTTTTAAAATTATGAAACATTGGAGAGCTGTTTAAGTATATCCAACTGATTAACTACTGATTTGACTTTTAATTTACAAAGAATTGCACATAAATTACAAAACTTCAGATTGCTTAGAACCATAATAAACAAAATATTACTGAATCCTAATAATGTAAAATAAATTTCTCAACAAAATAAAAAAAAGCTTAACTTAATCTTAAAATATCAAATATTGCATTGTAAATAAATAGACATTTGAATTCAAATTTAAATTTAAAAAAAAAAAATTTTTTGTTTTAATTTAGTAAAAAAAAAGTTCTAAATTATTTTAGTTTTATTAATTGAAAATATAATATGACTGATCCAGCAGGAACAATTGTTTTTGAAGGTTATCCTTTTGTTCGAGCGTTAAACGATGAACAAAAAGACAAAGCATGTGATTATTGTTTTAAAAAGTAAAACTTATATCTAAATTAATTTCAATGTCTCTCTGAAATTTTTTCTTTTTTCTTGAAAATATTTTTAATAGATGCTCTAATCTGCGTAGATGTTCTCAGTGTAAGTTTATGAGTTATTGTACCCAAGAGTGTCAAAAAACAGATTGGCCTGTTCATAAATATGAATGTAAAAAATTTAGTGATTTATCTAAATCAAAGCCGAATACATTGAAAATGTTTAAGGATGTTTTAATTAGAACATTTTTAAGAACTTTAATCAGTGTTAAATATGTAAAAATTTAAATTAATTTAAATTTTTTTTTGTTTTCGACAACCTAATTGTAATATTTTAATCAAATAGATATTCAAACCGAATTCTAAAGAACTTGAGCAATTCAATGCTTTATATCAAAGTAATATCATTTTATCTTTGTTAATGGTTAAGAATGTTTAGGTTTTTTTTTTATTTAAGTAAGTGATGAAATGGCTAGTCGTGCGGAACGAATGAAAACATTTAAATCAATAATAAATCCATTAGAAGAGCTAATGGGCAAACAATTTATAAATGAATTTAATGAAGAAAAAAATTTTTCCATTTTTGATAAAATTAATCAAAATAGTTTTGATGTAAAGAATAACGGCGAGAGAATGGGCTTTGTTATTTATTTAAATTTAAGTTACTTACAACACTCATGTGAACCGAATTGTGAATTATATTTTGAGGGTACTAAAATAATTGTAAGAGCCAATCGAAATTTGAAACAAAATGAGCCCTTAACTGTATCACATTTTGATTTTGAAAAATCTCTAAATGATGAAGAGCGCAAATTGTTCTTTATGAAAAAATATGGTTTTATTTGCAGATGTGAAAAATGTATGCCTTCAACACCAACCAAATTACCTAAACATGAAATGGCAATGGTAAAAAGTTTTAGCATAATATTTGAATCAAATTTGTGTTACTTTTTTTTCTTTCTTTAAGAATCTTGAAATCGTTTTACCATGTGGCTTTACAACTCAATTCAAATATTTGGAAAATCAACCACAAATATTTGATTGTCCTGTGTGTAAAAACCACACGATTTCTTTAAAAGAGTGTTTTGATATGCCAAGAAATAAATTAGATTTGGCTCGAATGGACTATGAATCCGAAGTAGATCGATTAGAAAAGATGAAAAATCTTAAAAATTATAAAGATTTGGCTGAAAGTTATGTTAATGAACAATTCAGTAATCTTATAAATTCGGTTGATTTAAGGCGAGAACAATTCAAGAAACAAATAGATGACTATTATATTGAAGTTTTAGATCAAATTGAAAATGCTAAACGAGAAAAGCTTAAAAAAGTGGAGACCATTTTTGAAAATATGGAGTCGATAAAATTGGAAAAAAATCCCTATGATAAACTATCATCCAAATTAAACTTTTATGAAGAGAATAAAGCTAAAGTTCTTCAACAAATAGACGCCTATTCAAGTATAATTAAACTTATTAAATCTAAACAAGAAATTCTTGAATTAAAACCTAAAGATGTTAATCTAAAATCATTAAATTTAATTTTTGGTAATGTGGCATTAAGTGAAAAATATATTAATACTATTTCAGAATTCAAGCATGAAAAAACATTTATAGGTCACAAAAAACAAGTCCTTTTTGTCAAATTTATTTCGAATGATCGATTTTTAAGTTTGGCGTGTGATGGTTATGTTAAACTATGGAATAAATCAATGTCTGAATGTTTAAAGTCTATTGAGCTTAATGAGATTTCCTATTGTTTGGAAATTATAGATGATAATCAATTTATAACATGTGACAAATATTCTTTGAAAATATGGAATTTAGAAACGGGAAAATGTGTCAAAAAATTTGATTTTGAAGCAAATATGAATGTAAATTGTGTTAAATTGTTAAAAAATGGAAGTGTAGTTATATCAACGTCGATTGGTATACAATCATGGGACTTAAAAACTGGTGAATTTAATGGAACTATAACAAACCCACCGCTTTGTTTTGAAGAGACTGTAGAAGGAAACATTTTAGGTGGTTCTCAAGATTACTATATTAGACATTGGGAGCCTAGTTTGGTTCTTGACACCTCTTTTGGCGGTCATACAGATTTAATTTTGAGTTTAAAATCGATTAATAAAGATTTATTTGCAAGTGGATCTAAGGACAAAACAATTAAAATATGGTCAATAGAAAAAATATTGTGTCTGAAAACTTTGCAGGGTCATGAAGCTCCTATTATATTTTTGGATTTAATAGATACTGACTATCTTTTAAGTGGCTGTTTTAAGGGTACACTAAAAGTATGGAATGTGAGTAATGGAAAATGTGTGTCAACGATGAAAAACAAAAATTCGCGTTTTATTCAAATGAATACAGCAAAAAATGAGCTAATTCGAACTGATGAAACTCATGACAATGAAATAGAACTTTGGAAAAATAATCTTTTAATTTAATTATTGTTGTTTTTTTACTAAGATAAAAATTACCAGAATGATTTCAGTCAATAGCTAATATAACTTTTTTTTTTTGAAATGATTTTAATTTATTTTAAATAAATTGCTAAAAGAAATTGCTTAAAAAAAAATTATTATTTAAAATATTTTTTTAATTTTTTGGTTTACAGTAAACCCTCGCTAATCCGGCCAAATTGGGAAAAATCTTTTTCGCCGGATTATCGCAAATGCCGAACTCTCAATAGTCCGGCATTAGTGAAAAAGAATATTTTGCCAGATTAAAGAAAAAATTTCTAATTAATTTTTTTCCCGTCAAATTAATTGTAATTTAAATGTAATTGAATTTTTGTTTTGTTGAAATTTTATTTAAAATGAAAATTGAATCATAAAATAATAGGCATTGTGAATTTTTTTACAATTTACAATTACAAAATATTAAAACTCTTATAAAAGGTAGAAAAATGCTGTGTGCAAAGAAAAAAATATGCAACTTTGTGTAACTTAGGAAGTTACACCTTATAGGTAAGTCTGCAAAATATCTGCTATTTGTGCAAAATATGGAAATTCGATTTTAGTTAATTTAATTTTCTCTAAAAATGAATTTTGGATAATAGAATTTGTACTATTTTTTTGAATTAAAAAAAAATTTGATTCATTTAAGAATCATTTATAAAAGAAAATTCTAGAAAATCGAATAATGGAAAAACGAATTATATTTAATCGAATTTCCATATTTTGCACAAATAGCAGATATTTTGCAGACTTACCTATAAGGTGTAACTTCCTAAGTTACACAAAGTTGCATATTTTTTTCTTTGCACACAGCATTTTTCTACCTTTTATAAGAGTTTTAATATTTTGTAATTCACAATGCCTAAATAATACAAGATTTGTGCTTATTTTTTTGAAAAAAATTATAAAATTGAAATTTGGTTTGACATGAACTTGAAAATTATCCCAAAAGTCGAAGTTATACTTTTCTGATTTTTTGACTATAGGTAAGCTCTGATATAAATATACAGTCGACTCTCATTTTTGCTTACCCATTTCATCATGCTGTACTATGTTTATACAGTGTGACCTCGATTTTGTGACATGTCAGGGGAGCATAAGATTTATGTCACTAAATAATTGTCATAACTTCGATTTTATGACAATTTTGTAACAATATCAAAACACAAGCAAAAATACATTTTATTAAAAAAATATTGATAAGAAAAATCAAATCAAAGAGACAATGACCCTTAGAAATTTAAAAATTGTCTAATAAATTCATATTTTTACCTTTTTTAATTTTATCAATAACCTTTTTTTTGTTTTTTTTCATAAAACCGAGTCATGAAAACTTAAATAAAGTTTTCTAAAACAAAAACTTCTAAAACATATAAAACTTATTATGTTTTAAAATGTTTTAAAAATTCAAAAACATAATTTATTTGTCTATATAAAACATTTCAAACATAATATGTTTGTGTTTTTTAAAACATGTTTTAGAAGACATTTTGGCTCTAAAACTTAGCATTTAAGAAATTTAACTAATGACATCGACATGTTAAAAATCGGGGTAAAACATAATCCATGTTAAAAAAATCGACTTTAAAAATGTCGACTTTGATAAAAATCTAGTTATAAAATTCCACTTTTAAATATAACCGATTTTTAAAAAATCGACGGTTCAAAATTGACTTATTTTAAAAAAACCTATTCATTAAAAATCGGGAGGAGGGGAATAGTCCAAACTTGTTTTAACTTTAATATAAAATTTGAGCTGAGTTTCCGGAATGAAAGTCTTACTTTACAATAAGATATTTCTTATAGATTTTTAATAAGTCTTTACATTTTCCTCTTCGAGTCGTAGATAATCAAGATTTTATGAATTGAAAATAGTTTATTATTATTTAACAAAAGCGTGAGAAGTAATCTGGATAAAAATGACTATTATATTCAGATTTATTTACGCATTTAACTAGTATGGTCGAATTTATTCCTCAAAAAAGTATGAATGACAGTGAAGTTTTCGTTCTAGGTTATGTTGATAATTAAAGCCAAAGATCTAACAAATTCAAAATATTGTAATGATTTTAAGCGACAAAATTTTAATGTTCAAAAGTCATTTTTTAAGCAAATTCAAATCAAACTCTTTTAAAAAATTACGGTAGAAAATCAAAAATTTAATAGTAGCCCGGGAAAAAATAGACGCGTTTTTAAACGCGTCTAAACGTGATATAATACGCGTTTAAACGCATAAAATAACGCGTTTTTATCCGTTTAATGGTGTTAAAAAACGTTACCAACTAAACGCGTTTTAAGGCGT
>NTPY01000783.1:8203-30170 GCA_002922825.1 Brachionus calyciflorus | reverse complement strand
AAATTTTTTATTAAACAAAAATCTTTTAAAATTTACACTAATTAACATGTCGATGTCATTAGTTAAATTTCTTAAATGCTAAGTTTTAGAGCCAAAATGTCTTCTAAAACATGTTTTAAAAAACACAAACATATTATGTTTGAAATGTTTTATATAGACAAATAAATTATGTTTTAGAATTTTTAAAACATAATAAGTTTTGGCATATGTCTGATATGTGCACTAAAAAAATATTTCACATAATTGATAATTAGTGCACAAAATTATGTGAACTAAAAATTAGGTGAACTAATTCTAAGTTATTATTTAATATTATATAATTTAAGTTATAATTAGAAAAAAAAATTTTTTGAAAAATGAGTGAAGTTGAATTAGAATATATTAATTAATTAATTTAGAAATTTAGGCATTATTTCTAAAAAGAACTGTTTTAATTGTAATTCAGAATTAAAAATTGTTACACGAAAGAGGAATAAGGAAGGTCGCTGCTTATTCTCTCTTAGATGTAAAAATCCGAAATGTCAAAAATATTCCAGTGTTTACAGAGACTCGTTTTTCAGCCTTTTCCGAAATCCTATGCTTTTAATTGTTGAGATTATTAAGTTTTGGGCTGTGCAGTTGACTATTTCTAAAAGCTTTGATTTAATAAAATTAAATGAAAAATTTGAAAGTGATTCTAAATTTTTGATTTCAAACATATTTAAATTACTCAGAAATATCTGTAGTGTAAGCATTAAAGAATATGTAAAAAAAGTAAAGCTCGGTGGAATTGGTAAAGTTGTAGAGATTGACGAATCTCTTATATCGAAAGTAAAAAACAACCGAGGTAGTAAGTTGAAAAAGAAGCAAGTTTGGATATTTGGCTACATTGAGATTGTTCCTGATCGAAAGTCTGAGACACTACTACGTATAATATATGACCATGTAGCCGAAGAAACGGCTATTATTTCTGACAGCTGGTCATCTTATGAAAAATTAAACGGTTTCAACAATTTTAAGCACCTTTAAAAGTGAACCATAAATTTAACTTTTTACACCCTGTCACTGGTGCTCATACTAATAAGATTGAAGGTCTTTGAAAGCATGCCAAGCAAATATTTAAAGAAACAAATCGTTTATCGATGAGTTCCTATGGCGACAGATGGTCGCACATGATAGAGTTGATGCTTTTGAAAAAATGTTAGATGAAATCTAAAGATTTTATCCAGCTGATTGGCCAAAATACATAGATCTAAAAGATGAATCTGAAATTGTAGAATTTGATTTAGATGATAACCAAAGTGTTGATGATGAAGATGTAGATGAAACATGGACAGAAAAAAACCAGGACGATTTAGTTGATTTACCAGAAACTTTTATTGGTGTACCTCCTGTCGAAGAAGAAAATCAACAAAACAAGCAACCTGGTCAAGCAGGTCCGTCTCTTCAGGACCAAATGTTAGACAAAATAAATCAATTAAATACTCGCTTAGAAAATTTTTCCTTAAATTCTGTTAAAAAAAATGCCTTAGCTATTGAAAAAGTTTTCACGAAAATACTAAACTGTCTAAAGAAGCCGTTGAAGCTGTCAGCGGTGTACTAAACAAAAAAAAAATCCAGATGGAATTATTTGTCAAATGTGTCAAAAATCTGGAGTTGAAAAGTATTGTTTAAATGAATGGGGACTCAAAATACATATTTGTAGAGCACATAAAGATAAAAATAATTAAAACAATTAAATTAGATAATTAGACAATTATTTTTTTGATATATTTTTTTTATTAAATATTTTTAAGTTGACTTAATTAATTATTAGCTCACCTATTTTAAATTATGTGAACTTATTTCACCTATCAACTTTAAGAGAGTGCACATAATTACTTAGTGCACATATCAGACATATGCCTAAGTTTTATATGTTTTAGAAGTTTTTGTTTTAGAACCTATGTGATTTTTATTCTGAATTCTGACTATTCTACGTTCTAACTTAACTAAGTTAGAATACAAAATTATTCTATTCTAACTTAACTTTTAAGTAAGAGTTCAATTTATATGATATGAATAAACTTGATTTTTGACACTATGGCTAAGTAACACGAAGCTTGAAATTTGGCGGTTTTTCTAACTTAAAAAAATATTATAACAGAAAAACCAGATAATACTAAGTTTTAATTATTAGAGTTAATAATAAAAAAGGTTATTTTTAATAATTTGCTATTGATACTATTTGAATTGGGATTTTATTTACCAATTTCATGGTCAAAAAAAAATTTTATATCAATTAAGTAAAATTAGTGATAAATTAGTAATTTCAGTTAAAGAATTGGTCGTTTATTATTTTTAAATAAACCACATCGCTATTAACTATTAAAATTTTTTCAAATAAAATTTTGCCAAAAAATTGGATCTGCTTATCAAATTAAATTAAAAATAATATTTGATTATGAATAAATTTTTTTTTAAGATTGAGGTTAGATAGTCTAAGTCGTGGACTTTCTTTACTGTCTTATGTAATAGAGTCTTATAATATCTACAAAAAAAAAGCCAAATTTCAAGATTCTTGTCGTTAAGACTATTTAGTAATAGTGTCAAAAATCAAAGTTTATTCATATCATATAAATTGAACTCGTTCTTACTTAAAAGTTAAGTTAGAATAGAATAATTTTGTATTCTAACTTAGTTAAGTTAGAACGTAGAATAGTCAGAATTCAGAATAAAAATCACATAAGTTGTTTTAGAAAACTTTATTTGAGTGTCATTAAACTAATGAAAAAGATTGGACGACGATCTTTTTTATGTCATAAAATTAAATTGTCATAAAATCAAAAGTCATAGAATCGAGCTTACACTGTATAATCATTGGAATTAACAAAATTTTATAATTTTAATTTTAGACTGTATTTTACCCAGTCAACCAAGAAATAATGACACATTAATGAAAAGTTCAAAGTTTTCATTAATGAGCAATAACCAGATTCAACTAATTTCAAAAGTATCTTTTTAAGTATATTTTACATTTCTTTAAAAAAATTTTATTTATTTACAACTTGTTTGGTATATCTTGATATAAGCTTTCGTGTATCGTATCAAAGGGCGAGTAAAGATCAAAAGATTTTTGTCGAATAGGTGTTATCTTTAGTTATATATATAATATATGATTATAAGATAAGATAAATTCAATAGGGTTTTTAAGAAAAAGAATATTTCATGTTAACTGGCATAATGCCAGTTTTTTTTTAAGCCGTCATCAGGTGTTCAGATAGCTTTAAAGCCTGAACTACCTGTTGAGGCAATTATAATAATCTTTGATCGACATAAATTATTAGATTATGAAAAATATTAATCAAAAATGTTTTATATTTAAACTAATTTCTTATAAATTTAAAAGATTGACAAAAGTTCAATGTCTATGAACTTTTAAACTTGAAATTTATTGGCTAATTTTTTAAACACATATTTTATTTGTGAATAAATTTCTAAATGTAATATGTATATTTTTTTTAATTAGTCAAAGGGCAAGGCTTTTTATTTGAAAAATATTGTATATATAATGAAAACTTTTGAAAAAAACAATAAAAATTTAATCATTTATAGTTCATTGGAAAAACTCGTTTTTCATTAATGAACAATTAATGCCCATTAAGGTTTTAACAAATATTGGTTGACTGGGTACAAATAATCACGTAAAGAGTCTTAAGGATTTGCATGAAACGCTTTTCCCAGAAATAAAATAAGAACCGATTACCGTAAATTCTCGTTAATTAGTACTAGAGACCATCATTTCCATGTTAAAACTTTTTCGATTTTTAAGATATCAATTTGATAAAAAATATATTTGATTGAATCAACCTTTTTTCAAGGTTTCTCATTCTTTCATCATTAAAATTGTTTATAAAGTCTTGATTACCTATAGGAAGACCAAGATAAATGATACCTTTTACTTCTGGTATTATTTTATTTCCAAGTGTGAACTCTTCAAATAACTCATTTTTCCGTTTAAAAAAGAAGAGATGAGACGATTTTTCTGCATTAAATTCAATTGTCATTAAGATTGAATATTCATTAACTTTGTTTAAAAGATGCTGAAGATGATTATTGACACGTTAATATTGAGAATCTTTGCCCCAAAGTTTAAAACAAAAAATCGATTGTATTAATTTTCATTCTTTTTTTTTTGTAATAAAATTTCAAATTTTTTTCAATTTTTCTTGCCCGGTACTATAGTACCAAACCCAAAAATTAGAATTCAAGAATTAAATTTTAAAAAACTTACCTAAATAAAATTTTTGATTTTTGATTCAGAATCGAAAAAGTTTAAGTCTATTAAACCTGATGATCAGTGTTCGTCACATTTCGTGATCAGTGAATCTGGTGATCATTTTTTTCTAAACTGATCGTCAAAATATTTACCTGGTCGCAAAAAAAAATTTATATTCAATTAATCAATTAATTATTAAATTTTTTATTTACCTTATTCTATTTATTTTATAATATTATTAAAAATAAAACAATTATTATTAATTATTTTAAGGCCATGTTTATTTATTATTTATTTCAGCCTCATAGTAATTACAATATAAATAATGTTTAACTAATTATTAAAATACAAAATATACAGTCAACCCTCGTTAATCCGGACAAATTGGGGAAAATCTTTTTCTCCGGATTATCGCAAATGCCGAACTCTCGATAGTCCGGCATTAGGGAAAAAGAACTTTTTACCGGATTAAAAAAAAATTTTAATTAATTTTATTAAAAAATATTCATATATTCTGTCTTGTAAGTAATAGATTAAAAAATTTAAATTATTTAAAATATTTGATCATTTTTAAAAAGATCTTTTATAATTAATATAATTAATCTTGTAAATTAGTAACAATATTTTTATTTGGTTGTGATTTTTTTATAAATAATTCAATACACTGAATAAGGGAATTAAATTAGTAAATTTAATATTTTTGAAATAAAACCCTTTTTAATGGGAGATTTTTCAGAATAAAAAGATAAAATTTTGACATAATGTTTTTCAATGAGCTTATTTAAATCACAATTTCTTTATATCACACTTTTTTACCGGAACCGATGGGGTGATATAAACGCGCAGTTACTGTACGTAAATTTATAAAGTTACAGGTCCGAGTGAAAAAAAAATGAAAAAATGAAAAAAAAAGCAGTTTTCAAATATTACAGTTACACTGTAAAGTTACGTCTGAGCAGTGACATTATTAATAATGGAAGTGACATTATTAAAAATTAAAACAGTCGTTAATTCGAACTTCAATAAGACGAACTCTTTGAAAATAAATACAAATTTTTGACACCCTAATTTTACTTTTTCATGAAATTACATTTTGTTAAATAGAACAAAATTAACTCTAACCATGATTTTATACTCCCAAAAAGTTCGGATAAACGAGAGTTGACTGTATATTACCTGTTGTAAAAAAACTAATATGTTAAATACTTGTTGGACCCTTTTTTTAAAGTTGATTTTCTTTTGATTTTATGACTAAAATTTAAATTTATGAAAAAAATCATGACTTTAAACAAAAAGTAAACTAACCGAGATTTTTGAAAAATTTTTTTAGTTAAGCATTCTTTTATTTTATCTTATAAAGAATAATTAGAATATAGTCATATGACGTCATTTTCTAATTTCAAAACAAATGTTATTTGACGTCAAATGACGTCATTTTTTGGAATTTTTTATTTTTTTTAATTTTATACCAAGCTTCATATGGCGCAATATGACGTCAAATGACTTTTGTCTTGAAATTAGAAAATGACGTCATATGTCGCAGGACCAAAAATCAAGAAATGACGTCATATATCGCTCGGCAAAAAAAATAAAAAATTACACTAAACCTCTTCATTTTACGTAATTTCAGACCATATGACGTCAGATGACGCTTGGAAAAAATCGAAATATGACGTCGGATTACGCTTGGAAAAAATCGAAATATGACGTCATATGACGTCAGATGACGGACTGTTACAAAACCTTTGCCAGCACTGTATTTACTAAACAATGATAACTAGATCTAGTACGAGATTAGCTGAAACAACTGAAAATGAAGTGGAAGGTTCAGCTTCAAATTATAATTATTTTCAAAGCGTCCAATTAACAAGAAGAACCATGTCCAAATTTGGCAACATAAAAATTTCAATCAATTTTCAATTTTTTTTTAATTTTTTGCAAAAATTATAATTTATTTAAATTTTGATGAAATTTAATATAAAAATTAACAAAAATTTATGCAAAAATTTACTTTTTGCAAAAAATAAAAAAAAATTAAAATTGATTGAAACTATTATGTTGCCCACTAATTTCTCAAGAACGATCTTATTAATTAATAGAATAGTTTCATCTCAAAACGAAAGTTATTTAGATTAGTTAAGTATTTTATAGGTTCAAATTCCGCTTTTATTGAGCTAGAGGGAATTATTTAAAGAAACTTCCTTTAAATGCCGTGTTCAAAAACGTTTTCTGAAAAAATACTTCATCAATTATTTGAAATGGTAAATAAGCAAATTGACATAAAGCTAAACAAAGCATTTAATATCTGTTTAATATGTGACATATGGACTAAGAAACAAAAGAAGGATTTTCTTGGAATAGCTTGTAATTTAACATTTGATAACTTTGAAAAAGAAATAATAGTTATTGGAATGATTGAAATGTCCGGAAAGCATACAGCTGAAAACATAAAAATTGCTATTGAATCATTAATTAACCGATTTTCATTTGATAAATCCAAAAAAAGCGGTAATTAATTAAATTTAAAATTTTGAAAAATGTTAGACTAAATATTTTTTTGTAGCATGCTCAACCGATGAAGGAAGCAGCTTTGTCCGTTTGTTTAAACCAAAATATATTCCGATTCAAAATTTAGATGATCTTTCAGATGAAGAAGAAATAACTGAATCTCGTGGTTAAAAATCGTAAATTTGGATTTTAACCCAGCATTTAACACGGTTTTTTGACATTTTTAGAGAATGCTTTTAACTCGGCACAAAAACTGAAATTTCTTTTTTTGAGCGTTATTAAACATGGCAAGTTTTTCCTACTAATTGGATAAAAAATATGAACATCAAACTAAAAAGGCCTAGTAAAGAAAATAACAAAGTAAAAAAAAACTAGGTAACATGCAAAAGAACCTAATAAAGCCAAATTCTTGGTTACATCGGTATATTTTAATATGAATTAGGGTAATTTTTGGGCTCAAATATTGCCTTTTATAAAAAATTTATAATTTTCTCATTCTTATGCTTTTGTTAATTGAATATTTCTTGTTCTTTTTGTCGTGCCGATAACTTAACACGACTTAGGAATAATTAAATTATTCAAATTATCTTAGGAATAAAATTTGGGTTCTTGATCGAATAGGATTTTGACTTATAAATAAATCTTCGACCAATTATAAGAGAGCAATTTTTCTTTCTTAATTTAATTAAAAACTTAATATAAAGATCCCGTGGTCTCTTTCAGACCCTCCCGCTACGGAGTAACGGCTAACCCAAATATCAGTTGAGGTTTTTTCAAATTATTAAACAAAACTAAAAGTTAAGTTTATTTTGAAGTCTTTTATTATAAAATAAAATCTTGTTTAAAAGTTAAAAAATACAAATTATAAATAGTAAATAAATTTAAAGTTTTCAAAGTTTTAATATTTAACTTTTTTAAATTGCTTAATTATAAATTCATAAAATTAAATATTGAATTTATAATTTGCAACATTATGCGAGCGACGTGTAATTTAAATTTAAATATTTCAAATTGAAATTTTTCAAATTTCAATTTTATTTATTTTTTCCAATTTAAATTAAATTTTATTTTATTTTTTATCTATCTTTAGATAGCACTACAACTCCCCCCTTACAAAAAAAATTTTTTCCTAAAAAAAAAATTTTATTAAAACAAAATAAACTAAAAATAAAAATGTATTTTCAAAAAAAAATTAAATATTCTAAACATTAAGCCATTCCATACATTTTCTTCAACCATTCATATGATTCTTTGAGTTTCCTGAACATTGTCCCATCTTTATGAATTTCACTTTTGTCTGGATGATAAACTAACGACAATTTCAAATACATTCTTCTTATGTTACCAGTTGACAAATCATTCCCAAGTTCCATAATCTTCCTTGTATCCTCTCCAGATGGCAACATGAATTTACGATCTGCCTCCATTTGCTTTCTCTCTTCGTTCTTTCTCCGATGTTCTTCATATCTACGCTTCTGTTCTTCTTGCTTTCTGTGTTGTTCTTCTCGTTCCTTTTGCCTTCTTTTTTCTTCTTCTTCTCTTTTAACTCTTTCTTCTTCTTCTTTCTGTCGTTGTTCTTCCTCTCTTTTCTTCTTTTCTTCTTCATCTTTCCTGATTTCTTCAGGCGATTTCGTAGCGTTCTTCTTCGCCCAATCTTCTCTCCTGTCTTTTCTTGTGAAGTTCTTTCTGTCTTCACATTTCATTTTATAAAGAGTGCTTTTTAAAGCATAACTTTCGTCACGTTCTCTCATTAGGTTTTCATAACTAAACCTAGGGTCGGCCTTACCACCACTTGAACAACTTTTGCTGGTTTTTGGCCCAATATCACGCTTCGACATTTCTTCCTTTAGGAGCTTTCTGTTGGCCGCTGTATTGGGAGATTCTTCTCTTTTCCGCTTGATGTTTGGTAGATGGCATCCGTTTCCATAATGTTCATCATATGTTTCTTTGGCTTTGGCCATTTTCCATGCTCTTGCTTTGGATCCTGGCATCTTAGTGAATATTGATAATTGCTTGTTTTTTTTTTTTTTTTTTAAATTTTTGTAAATAAAATGAACTAAATGAAATTTTAACTGTTATTTATAATCTTTTAATCGGCTTAGGAAAATTGTCTAAAATAGCGTGGTTTTGATAACCTTCCACTCTTTGTATAAGTTGTTGCTTCTCTAATAATTTCATTGCTGAATCTTTCGGTTCTTTCTTCTTTATATTATTGACATTCACTACTTTTTTCTTATTGTATTGTTCAATTTCAACATTTTGTTCTGACATCACTTTACTTATTTTGCATGGTTCACTCCATAAATCATTTCTAAGTTTTTTCTTCAAGCCTACTTTCGTTTGTGGCTTGTATACTCTAACTTTGTCTCCTACATTATATGTTGTTGGTTGTTTCTTGTATTTTGAATCATATAGATTCTTATTTATTTCTGCTTGTTTGCAAATTCTGCTTTTTGCTAAAAGCCAGTTGTTATGTAAATCGCTTATAAATCTGCCTGCTTCATAACCTTGATTATAATTATCTAAATCCCCAAGTCTCGGTTCTCTTCCATATAACAAAGAAAATGGTGAAAATCCACTTGTTGATTGTTCTGCAGTACGATAAGCAAATAAAACTAATGGTAAGTATAGATCCCAATTTGTTTGATTTGAGTTAGAATAAGCACTCAACATTTTACATAAAGTCTTATTGAATCTTTCTACGAGACCATCGCATTTCGGGTTGTATGGAGCTGTTTGAATTTTATTAATATTGAAATAATCACATACACTCTTGACAAGATTTGAAAGAAAATTCTTCCCTTGATCGCTTAAAAGCTTAGATGGTGCTGAGTGACGTGTAACAATTTCATTAACAAAAATTTTCGCAATTGTTTCAGCTCGTGTATCTCGAATTGCAAAAGCTTCTACCCATTTTGTTAGATAGTCTGTAAATACTACTACATACCTATTACCATTATTTGATCTTGATAATTCAAGAATATCCACTGCGATCATATCGAATGGTTTCTCGAATTTTGTAATTGGCTTTAAATTAGCACGATTTGCTGGAGCATCTTTAATTTTCGCACAAATTTCACATGAATCGACATAATTTATTGTTTCGCTATACGCATTTGGCCAGTAAAATCTATTAATTAATTTTATCCAAGTTTTCTTTTGTCCCAAGTGACTTCCTGAGAAATCGTCATGACACATTTTAAAAATATCTGATCGTAACTCTTTTGGTACCACGAGTTGTTTGAGAATACGACCATGTTTATTTCTCCTCACTTTTAGTAAAACTCCATTTTCCAGAATAAATCCTCTCGATTTATTCAATTTCAACTCCTTGATCAGGTTAGCTACTTCCTGATCTTTTTTCTGCATTTTCCTGATTTGATCATCGATATTCAAATTATCTGCTTCCTGAATTGAATTTATCCTCTCAGTGTTTGTAAAGACGTGACATGAGATACCTTGATCGATTAAAGTTTTGTTAAATAACTTCGATACTTTGACCCATGTAAGCTTGTCTAAACCACTATTCATTTTAGGAAATGCCAATTCACTTATTTTACTCTTTTTACACTCTAATGCCAAATTTTTAATACACATTTCAAGATAGAAGGTTTGTTTCTTGGGTGATTCTTACTTATGAGAAAAACAATGATGCGTCCATCGGCGTAACTTCTCTTGTAACATTTCTCTTGTAACTTGTAAAATTTCTCTACTGCATAAACGATGCCTAGTAGTTCTCTTTCAATGGTACTATAATTTCTTTCAGCGGCGTTTAAAGATCTACTTGCATAAAATATAGCATGTTCTCGTCCATGTTCATCAAATTGACTCAACACTGCTCCGACGCCCATGTTTGATGCATCTGTTGAAAGATGAAATTGTTTGCTGAAATCTGGATACGCTAAAATAGGTGTATTTGTTAAAAGATGAATTAATTTATTAAATGCTTCTTGACATTCATCATCCCATTTAAATCTAAAATTTTTCCTCGTTAAACGATTTAACGGTTCTACTATGTTTGAAAAGTTTGGTACGAATTGACGATAATAACTTGCCATACCTAAAAACTGTTTGACTTGCTTTTGTGTTTTTGGTCTTGGATATTCTTTTATAGCTTTAGTACGTGTTTCGTCAATACTAACGCCTTCTGGTGATATAATGTATCCCAAAAACATTGTTTCCTCCGAAGCAATCTTACATTTTGACGTTTTCACTTTAAGATTTGCGTCCTTAAGTCGAATTACTAATGCTTCTAGATGTTCCATGTGGACTTCAAAATTCTTCGAAAAAGTCAAAATGTCGTCAATATACGCTGTTGAATTTTTCAGGTCGTTTAAAACCAATTCCATAATTCTTTGGAACGTTGCACCCGCATTACATAAACCAAATGGTATTACCTTGAATGAAAATAACCCTCTATTTCAAATAAAAGACGATATTTTTTTTGCTTTCTCGCTCATCTTAATTTGCCAATAGCCTGAGGTACAATCCAACGAAGTAAATATTGTTGATCCATGTAGTTTGTTCAATTTTGATTCAATATTTGGCATTGGGAAACTGTCTTTTACTGTAATTCCGTTAACTTTGCGATAATCGACGCAAAATCTCTCTGAACCATCGGGTTTCTTCACCAGTACAATCGGAGAAGCCCATTCACTATTCGATGGCTCAATTATACCCATTTTTAACATCTTGTCTACCGATTCTTCAACTACCTTGCCTTTTGCAAATGGTATGTTATATTGTTTTTGTTTTATTGGCTTAGACTCGTTTAATTGAATATCATGTTCCCCAAATTTGTCTGCAACAGTACCAATATCATCATCGCTCCTTGAAAAACACATCCAATATTTGTCTACGAGCGATTTAATTTTGTTTATCTGCTCATTTGTCAAGTTCTTGTTGTTTATTTTAATTATTTTACTTGGTTTCCAGGGTTTTGAAAATTCATTGCTAACTGAAATGTTGTTCACATACTCTGTTTGACTTTCCGATCCGATGAAGCTTTTTAATTTCTGCTCACTGTTGATATTTTCTAAAATTTCACAAGAACTAATCTTGCAAATCGGAGCATGTTTTTTAATCACTTGTTTGATAGGTGTGTGATTCACTAACCAGATAGTAATCTCATCGTTTTCCACATTCGCGACTGTTTCTACGACTTGATACTTTCCAATCTTTTCGACTAATATTGGCTTCTTTGGATCTTTGAATTTTCCTTTTATTTTGTAAAATACTCTGCTTTCTGGCTCAATTTCAATTTGTGAAAGAGCGCATATCATTTGTGTTTCCTCGACTGATTCTGACACAATATTAGCTTTATTTTCCCCGCATACCAATTCGTTCTTTTCTAAATTAATAATGAACTTGTGTGGTTTTAAAATATCTGTCCCAATAATTACGTCATGAGAGAGCTGACGTGATATAATAAAATTAGCTTCAAATTCTTTAGTACCTATTTTGCATTTGATGGTTGTTAGTCCATCCACTAATAATGGTGTACCATTTGCTGTAATCCAATTTCTACGTTTAATAATTTTCGACCGATTAAAATTTCGTTTAATAAAATAATCATAACTAATAAATGATGTCTTAGCACCAGTATCGATTAAACATTCTTTTGATATGTCGTTTAAAATAATAAATGCTGAAGTCGAGCACTTACGAGAAGTGTTTACGTCTGAAACGATCTCTCTAGGTAAATGTTTTCGACTCTTTCGGTTTTCTTTCTTTTTAACTTCTTTTGTTTTGATAAAATATGAATTATTACGATTAATATTTACATTGTTTTGTTGGGAGTTTAATATTTTAGCCGAACTTCCTCCCTCCTTAAAGTTGGCTTTTATTTGTTTAAATTGCATTTGTTTGCAAAGTGTCCAATACCATTGCATTTGTAGCATTTGATTGTTCTTGGACTCTCTCTCCTTTCAGGTGTCAAATTTCTCTTTGACCGATTATAACTCTGAGAACTAAACGTGACTCTGCGATTTGAATTTGTTTGATTATCATTCTGTCTTGATGGAAAATTTCGGTTTGATTTACCATCATCTTTCTTGTTTTCTTGAAATTTCTTCCAATGGTAACAATCAATCGTATAGTGTGACCTTCCACAAAATTGACATAGTGGCTTTTGAGAAATGTTTTCAAACACTTTTTGATGTTTTTCATTACTAACCGCATTTATAGTCTCATTAATTGCTAGTACTGATTCTTCTTTCTCATCTGTACATTTCTCAATCTTTTTCGCTTTTTCCCATATCTCCTTAAAAGTTAGACTTGAATCATTAATAATTAACCTTCGTGTAGATTTACTAACTCCATCTATAAAAATCTCGGTTAAGTGTTTTTCGAGCTCAGTTTTATCGTTTGTGCTTAAATCCTTCAAGTAATTTAACAATCTATGTCCAAATTGTTCAACATTCTCATCGGTTCGCTGTTTAGCACTATAGAACTCAATCTTCTTACTCTTAACATTTACATGAGTCAAATGTTTTATCATGTGTTGCTTAATCTTTACGTAGTCGCTCTTTTCATCTGTCATGATTTTAAATTTTTCGAAAGCCATGTCTTCGAAAAATGAAACTACTTGACTCGCTCTATCATCATTATCCCACTTAACTGTTTGTGATTCAAATTTTTCAAACCATTCTGTCACATCCTGTGATGAGGATCTTAACGTTTCTATCCTAATTGGTTTGTTTACACTCATTTGTTTAGTTAAGCTGCATAATGTAGTTAATAAAGCATTATTTGTCTCTCCTTTGCTCGCCATTTCGGTTGAAGTACTTTGGTCTCTCTGCACTAGCGTTTCTTGATACCATTTTTCCCAAACCCTTTCCGGTATCTCAATTTCTCTTTGTTGAAACCAATAAACAACTTTTTTAGCTGATATGTTTAAATATTCATCGTCTAATTCTTCGATTAGTTTGAATGTGCTCTCTAAATAGTAATCTATTGAATCGAAACCAATTCTAAATTTTTCCGATAACTCGCGGTGGTTTGATTTGTTTATAAAATTTTCTAAACAATGTTGTGTAAATTTCTTTCGGTTCAACACATTGTATTCCAGATTCTTTATCACCTTACACAAAAAATCTTTTAATTCACTACGTGATTCTTGCTTACTATCCTTTAATTTCGCTTGCTCTTTATCAAATTCTATCCAAATGGACTTAACTGTATCTGAAACTTCAAATTTTTCAGACTTAATTTTTTCTTTTGTTCTCTCTGCCTCTAGCCTTATCTCAGCATCATTTGATTCTGTGACCCATTTAAATAACCACTCCATATACGAATCTACTGAGTTAATTTTTAATTCCAAAATTTTTGTTCCTAAACTTTCTTTCTTTATAAAATTATCCAAAGAGTCATCTGTAAATGTTTTATTTTTCTTTAGGCAATTAGCAATGTTTTGTAGAGCCTTAATAATGATACTTTTATCAATTTGACTGGTCATTTTATTCCTATTACTGCTGTCACCAAATATATGTCGTGCCGATAACTTAACACGACTTAGGAATAATTAAATTATTCAAATTATCTTAGGAATAAAATTTGGGTTCTTGATCGAATAGGATTTTGACTTATAAATAAATCTTCGACCAATTATAAGAGAGCAATTTTTCTTTCTTAATTTAATTAAAAACTTAATATAAAGATCCCGTGGTCTCTTTCAGACCCTCCCGCTACGGAGTTACGGCTAACCCAAATATCAGTTGAGGTTTTTTCAAATTATTAAACAAAACTAAAAGTTAAGTTTATTTTGAAGTCTTTTATTATAAAATAAAATCTTGTTTAAAAGTTAAAAAATACAAATTATAAATAGTAAATAAATTTAAAGTTTTCAAAGTTTTAATATTTAACTTTTTTAAATTGCTTAATTATAAATTCATAAAATTAAATATTGAATTTATAATTTGCAACATTATGCGAGCGAGGTGTAATTTAAATTTAAATATTTCAAATTGAAATTTTTCAAATTTCAATTTTATTTATTTTTTCCAATTTAAATTAAATTTTATTTTATTTTTTATCTATCTTTAGATAGCACTACATTTTTGAGTCAAAAAGTTTGAAATTTTTCCAATAGGAAGAAAATTAAATTATATTTGTATTTTTCGAGTTCGATTTTCGCAAATTTGTTTATTTTTTAAATCACCCAAATTTGATCAATAAAAAAAAAGAATTTTTTTTTCTTTTTTTTTTTTAAATAAAGCATTAATAAATTATTCAAATTTTTCATTTGTGTGATTCAAAAAATGGACCTTTAAAACTGATTTTGGTCTTCTAGATGGCTTGATAATCAAAAGTTTAAATTATTTTAATTTTTCGATTTAAAACAAAATAATACCCGAACATGCTACCTAAATTCTAAATTTATTTTGTATTTATTAAATGTTTATTTTTTTAAAGTTTTGATAGCAGAAATAAAACATCACTCTAATTGTAAATTGATCACAAATAAATAATGGGTTTTTTGAGGAAATCGAAATTTTGGAAAATTTTGTAGAAAATCAAAAAAATATGAAAACATCTAAAAATAAGTTTTCTAATTCTTTAACTATTTAATAATGTGTTCCGCTTAATTTTTTCAATTTTTATTTTAAGTCTAAATGATTATGAATGCAGAGAGTTAGTTTTCCAATTTCTGAATAACACTAAACTAAGTGTGGATACTCGATATTTAGTAGAATCATTTATTGAATTAAATTTAGATATGGAAGTACAGCATGATGTTTCTTTTATTCAATTTATGTAGAGTTTAATTCGGATCAGAGTTAATTTTTCTCATTTCACTAGCTTTAATATAAACTTATCGCTTGTGTATATAACTTAACTAATTCAATTATATTTATTTCAGTCAATAGTTAAATTAATAAGGTGCAAAAAAGAAATTCGTACAAATCAAATTTTTTATGAATTACATTTAAATATTTCTTGCAAAAAGAATAGTAATTATTTGATTATAATATTGTCAAAACTAGAGGTATCGTCAATCACAGGCCTCTAATCCGAGCTGGGATTGAAGCCAAGTTTTTGACTTGAGAATAAAAGAGATTTAATTATATTATTAAAGAAAGAGTTACGGGAGAACCCCCTACTTTTAGGTATTTTTGACACGTTTGCAATCCTTTTACATGTATTTTAAGGTAGGTTTGAGGTCAGTTTGAGGTAGGTTTGAGACTTTTTGCCAAACATAAGAAGCAGTAGGGGGACCCCCTATTTTTAGGTATTTTTGACCCGTTTGCAATCCTTTTACATGTATTTTAGGCTAGGTTTGAGGTCAGTTTGTGGTAGGTTTGAGACTTTTTGCCAAACATAAGAAGCAGTAGGGGGACCCCCTACTTTTAGGTATTTTTGACCCGTTTGCAATCCTTTTACATGTATTTTAGGGTAGGTTTGAGGTCAGTTTGAGGTAGGTTTGAGACTTTTTGCAAAACATAAGAAGCAGTAGGGCGACCCCCTACTTTTAGGTATTTTTGACCCGTTTGCAATCCTTTTACATGTATTTTAGGGTAGGTTTGAGGTCAGTTTGAGGTAGGTTTGAAGCTTTTTCGATGATTATGGAAATTAAATCCTTTCTGAATGATCTCATTTTAAGAAGAGAGATAATAATTTTTTTAAAATATTTTTTCATTTATTTTACTTTTTAATTTTGAAAAACAAATTTGATTTATTAAATTCATCACATATCGTAAATAAATAGAAATAATAACGTTCATTGTCCATATGCTTCATAATGTGTTTGTATCCAGATAACCAGAAATTAATTTGTTCGCACACAGATGTATTAACCTTAATTAATTCTTCATAATCATCAGCATTGCAGTTCTTTACACAAAATTCGTCGTTTTCTGTATGCTTTAAATAATGAAAACGATCAACTACTATTTTTTTTTTCCTTAGTTCAATTAGTCTTTTAGTTTCATTTACAATGTTTTCTTGTTTATTAATAAATCTTTTTAACCTACATCCTAAATCATATACCAATATATTTGGTGTCACAGTCATAAAATCAAAAGACTCTAAACAAAATATTGCTGCCTGTCTGCACAATTCGGTACGATTCATTTCTTTAAAACTTGCTTTTATATTGCAATTATAACAACCAAGAAAGACTCCATCGGTCTTGTCTTTTTTGTTACATGCTTCTATATAATTTTTTTGGTATTTTCCTGAAGAAATAGTTTTACTTAGTTTTTTTTCGAATTTTTCGATTATATCACGTGGAATCTGAGCTTCACTTGCCCAAAATGGACATTCATCACTGTAATCAACTAAATAATATACTCCTTTAATGCTTTCAAAAGAATCATGTATAAGAAGATTCATGTGATTGGCAAGTCTTCCATTTTGTTTTGGATTAATTTGACTCAATAAACATTTATATAAAGAATTCATATAGTTAAATGTTATTTGAGGGTCAAAATTTTTATGATCATTGCAGAAATAACTATTGATCGATGGAACTTTTGTACAGCCAGTTTGCAAATTTCCTTAGGGTTAAAAATAATTTAAATTTTTTTCTTTTTTTGTAATATGGTATTTTTAATATTTTTGTTTATATAGAATCGTAAGCAAATGAAAAAACTATATTAAAGAAGAATTTTACATAATAGAGAATTTTTAAATCTTTTGAAAAAAAAATTGTTTTAAATTTGCAATAAAAATAAACCAAAAGAACTTTTAATTTAATTTATATTTACTCAAATAGCTCAATTTGATAAAATTTCTTTTTTTATTTTACTTTTCTTTTGGCTTCGATTAAATTTTTTTCTCAACTAAAAAAAAATAATTTTGTTCTGCGTCATTCGGTTGTAATTCACTTCAACATCAACACAGTAAAACAAACTCTGTTGACAAATTATGTTGAATGTAAATAATTACAGTCAGACCTTGATTTTGTCAATGGTCTAACGAAAATCGATGACAAAAACAAAAAATGACAAATTCAAAACAAAAAAACATGCTAAACTTTTTTTAAAATTTTTTAACGAAAAAGTTTACCTAATTGTGAGAGAGTTGATGAGAATTTTAACAATTAAAAATTTAAATTATAACTTACCGAATTCTAAACTTTCAGATGTTAACTCGTTATAACTACACTTTAGACGCCGCACTTTTAAATTTCCATCTATAGTAAATGAAAATGAACATTTTTCGTTTTGACATGAATTTTTGTGCAATGGACCGCTCCACTTTTGAACAAAACAAACTAACAACATACTTTTTATTTTGATCAAATTTTTTTCTAATTCACACATTGGAAATACCTTAATAGTTGAAAATGGAATATTCTCAGTGACAAACAACAAGTATCTGTAAAAAAACCATGTTTCACATAATCTTTTCTCATTCAGTTTTCCACGTAGGTTGAAAGAATCGTTTTGATTTGAATTTATAAAATAATTATAAGCATTACAAAATCCGATAAAAGATGAATGTTTGTGTATAATATCACTTGTGAGTCAATCAAGAAGTTTAGTTTCAAAAATTGTTTCGACTGTAAAAGAGATATTTTTTTTGTAAATGGAATTGTTATAAAAAAATCTTTCATCGTTTTTTAAAATATAAAAACTTAAAAAATGTTTTGTTTTGCAATTTCTGCAAAATTTAATTGACATTTTACATTTTTGTGACCCTATTGTTAAGCTGTAATAAAAACTTTCAACAATGGAATAATATTCGAGAGTATTATCACACAAAACACACCTTTCACCTTCGTATTGAAATTCCATTAATACTTGAGTTCCAATTTTTTGGTATAAAAAGTCATGCAATGATTTTTGGTGTTTAAAAAAATTACTCGGGTATATATTCGTATAAGTTTTGGCTTTGCTAACGAAAAAGATATCTGTTTTTCTTCGTAGTTCTTATTCATATAACTGTTTATCATTTTTGTTTTCATAGTTATAGTAGAATCTCTTAGAATTTCGAGTATGTTCATAGCTATTAGCATTTCGTCCATATTTTCAAAGGGACTAAATAAAGTTTTAATCGCTTCCATTTCAAATATTTTTTAATTTAATGGTTTTATAGAGTCAAGTTAATCTAAATTAAAAAAAAAATTCTAAACTCAGTATAAGCACATGTGCCTAAACCTGAGACACATATATAAGCACATGTGTAATTGAATAAAGAATCTTCACATATACGGTAATTGAATAAAGAATCTTCACATATTCTTTAGAAAGTTTGAGTAAACTACAGCTAACCTTATTTTACGTTTGGTAAACATTAGTGTGGTATCAAATTAAATATTAATTAACTAAAAAATTTATAACGAAATCTATTTCGTTAATATTCACTTCTGTAATTTAAATTGAAAAAGTTATAAAAATATTTTATTAATTAATTATATCTTTAGAATTAAACTCTAATACAAATCAAAATTCACTTGTTCAAAATTGAATTAACAAAAGATAATTTTATTATCTTAACATATTTATATTAAATATTTATCTTATTTAACAAATTATTTAATGAAACCAATCAATAAAAACTGAAGTTTAATTTATTAGAATTTTCAAATTACATAACTTATAACGGAATTTTAAATAACTAACTAAATTCATGAAAATATGAAAAAAATGATCACAATTAAATATTGTGATTTTTTAAAAATTTTACTCAATTGGTCTAATTTTTACTGTTTAAATATCATTTTTCTAGAAGTCCAAGTTGTTATTAATATCAAGATTTACTATTTGAGTATTGTTAAAAAGTGATCTTGTTCGTTTATTTGTTTCATTTTCGTCTGATTCTATTGTTCTTTTGTTTGCAGTTTTTGTAGGTCCTTCTTGAAAATATTCATCAAAATTAACCTCAAACTTTTCCAATAAATCCGCAAAATTAATGTCATGTAACACTTCATCACTGCTTAATTTTTTAAACACAGTAACCTCTTTATTATTACCAGAAGATTTAAGTGAACATTTTCCTAATCCTAATTCTCCCAACAACCTAAAGGCATTTTTTATATCCGCTGCTTTTACGTTTTTAGTTGAATTATAGATTTTCTGTGTTTCTATTTCAGTCGACGGAAATGTTAATATTTTTTTAATAATTTTGCGATCATTTTCTGTTAATTGATTTATGTTTGTATTCAAAACTTCTACAATAACTTGATAGAAGTCTCTATTCCAATTTTTAGAGCTGTATTTAGCCATTATTAGTTTGTTTGAATTAAAATAACATATCATTTTAAAAGCGTTTTCAAGAGTAGTTTTTTTGATTATTTTTAGTTCATCTGATTTTTCATGGTTAATAATATAATTTTTGTGATGTTCATTTAGATTCTCTCTGTCAAATTGTTCTGTTTTTTCAACAATTTTAAATGAATATTCAAACATATGAAAAATCATTGCTAATTTGAGTATTTGTGAACAAGTCTTCCCTAGTAGTGCCTTTAAAAAGAAAGAGCCTATTAACATTAAAATTATTTTCTTTATTATAAAATTATAAAAGTTAATTATTTGTTATTAGTTAATTGAAATCTTATTAGAATAATTCACATTATATATTTTATAATGCATCCCAGCCAACTGTCAATGTCGACTTAACGTTAGAGAGATTTTAGTGAAGGTTTTTATATTAAAATTAAGGTGACACCATCTTAACTCTATTAAATTTTTAAAAAATTGTACCGTAAAGTTGTTCAAACAACCCCGGTATTTAAAATCCTAAATTCAATCTAGGTGATTGTTTATCGCTTTAATTTAAATAAATTCAAATCTTGATTTTGTCATTAATGAGTTCGAGTACATTAGATCATATAATTACCGCAAACTCGCATGTTCGATACCGATATTAAAAAATTAAATTCTGTTTTATCCGATTTTCTGATTGATCCATTTTTTTTCAGCAAATTAGAAAATTGGTTAAAACCGAATTTAAGTTTTAAACATCGGTCTCGAACATGGAATTTGAATTTATTTAAATTAAAGTGATAAACAACCATTTTTAAACTATTTAATGCATTGTCCTTTTTTATGGATTTATTTAAAACAAAATTCATTTTTATATTCGTGGACTAGATATGATTTCTTTTTATTTTATTTCTTTATGTTCAAACTAATATTTAAATTGGTTAAAAATACAGAAACCTTAATTTTTTTTTTTTTTGATTATTAAATAATTTTTATTTACCTAATAAAACCATCAATCGGATTAGCTTGATCGATAAGTTCGCCTATTTGATCGTAAATTTGAATAAAATAAGTACTCGCTTCAGTATCCAAATTAAATTGAATCGGGGTTTCGTTTATTTAAAATTAAAATTCGTATTCAAAATAGTTACCTAAAAGAGATATATTAACTCTTGGCTGTTCAATAACTAATCTTTCATTTGTAATATCTCTGGTGAATTCATCAGGTGCACCTGAGAATTCTAAATAAACGGAACGATCATGTGAAGCATTTCCATTATACATTCCAAATGCTGATGTAAACCTTAATGCCTCATCGTACAAACATAGAACGTTGCTATATTTTTTTGTATGTCTCATAAATCCTTCAATTGTTGCAGCTTTATACAAATTTTATTTAGAATTTCAAAGTAAATTTTAAAACTAAAAAAAAAGTAATCGCTAAAACTAGAAACCGCAAAATTTAAACAAACCTGGCACCTTATTAATTTAAATTCTTTATTTCTTAAGAATTTAAATTGATAAGACTTTGGATTTAGCTTTGTTTGATTTGATAAATTATGAAATATAACTGATATCTTTTTTATCCAAATTTTTTATTAATAACCCAGAAATTTAGTGTGTTAATTCGAAAGCAAAGACCAGATATTATTTATTTAAAAATGTTTTACTTAAAAGGGAACATTTTTAGGAGATGAGAAAAATATTAAAAAAATTTTTTAACCGCTTTTTTAAGCTTTTTAAACATATTTTAAATTGTGATTTTAATTTTTTCATCCCCAAAAAATGTCCCCTTTTTAATAAACTTGCCATATTGATTCTCAATATAAATAAAAAACAAAACTTAATCATTTAACAATGCTGCTATGACACTGTGTTGTAAGGAAAATAACGTGATTTTACATATTAACGCTTAAAATTTAAATTTAAAAATAAATAGAAACAGTGCAAGAAATTAATTTATTTACGATTTTTTACTTAAATTTATATTATAAAAATTTACGAAAAGGAGGGTGTAGCATTTTAATACAAATTTCGCCCCCATTTTTGAATGAGAAAAAAAAAAAGGATATGC
>NTPY01000309.1:184653-198736 GCA_002922825.1 Brachionus calyciflorus | reverse complement strand
CCACCTATGAGAATATGCTCAAAATAAAATTAGATGACCTCGCTCAAGAACAGGCTCGAATCATATCCCACAAAGATAAACAAATAATTGATATAGATGTCACAAAAGGTTTGCTTGCCCAAGAAAAAGTAGCTCTTGAACAAAATGTAAAAAAATTGGAAGTAGAGATACAAACTAGCAATAGAACCATCCAAACTCTGACATCAAATTTAAACAAAACAATAGCCGATAAAGATGAAGAAGTAAAAAGACTTCAAAGTGAGCTTGACGAATGTAAACTTAAACTTAGAAATTATTCGGACATTTCAAATGATTCTACAGTTCAGCTTAATTTTTATCAAAATGAAATTTTAAATCTTTCAGCAAAATATAACCAGGTATTTTCTGAAGGTCAAAAAATATTTAATGAGATGTCAACTGTTAAAGCTGATAGAGATAAAATTCAGGTTTTTTTTTTAAATTATATTTTGTTGAAATTAAGTTTAAAGTTTTATAAAAAGGATGAATTATCATTGGAAAGAATTAAGTGCAATGAATTGCTAAAAGTTCAACAAAATTTGATTAATAACAACCAAACTTATTTTGCCAGTGAATTAAATTTTACAAAAAATGTTTTTGATAGTCAAAGTAGTACTTTGATGGATTATGAGACCTCAAAAAATGTCTTTGAGACTTCGAAGTCATGTGTTTCAAATTCTGAGATTCCATTTGATTTGTTTAATTTATCAAAAGAACAAATTTCGAATTTAAAAAATTTAATTGTCCTTGATAATGAAAGTGAAGCAAATCGTTCAAGAAAATGCAATATATGCAATATCGAGTATTCAGAGTATAAGTATATGCGAAATCATCAAACTTATAAACATTTTAGCATTTTACGAAGCTATAGAAAGGTGTATGGAAGCTTTTTTGAAAGATATTTAGAAAAATTTTAGTTATTTTATTTAAACTAATTATTATTATGAGCTTTTTTGTTATAAGTTTTTTTATCTTTTTCTATTTTTTTTCCAATAATCAATTTTTTTCTATTTATCAAATAAATATTTACTCAAAATCAATTTTTTGTTGACACTAAGAAATCATCTGGCTTTTCTTGTAAAAAATCAAAATAATAATTACAACTTGAAAATTTAAGAATTATAAAATCTATAGCATTTAATAGCCATAAATTTTATTTTTTCGATTCTAAGTGTGTCAACTAAAGTGAACTTTTCACGGAAAACGAGCAATGCTTTCCACTTTATTTTCATCCAAATTATTTTAAGATTTATTTTCTTTTTTTCAAAATAGCATTTACTGCTTAAAAAAGGTAAATTGGAAAGAGAAATTCTTGGAAAGAGAAATTCTTGCTCGAACTCTAAATTTTAATTGAATTGCTTATAAAAATGATAGATTTAGATAATTGAAAGAATTTGGCTATACGTCTCACGTTTATCTTTTTAATGTTCTGAATCGAAAAATTCCTTTTAAAAGCTTTGAAAAAATTCTTCTTGTTAATAAAAATATTTTTAATTTATTGGTCATTTGTCATACGGTACTTGAAAAAAGGAATTAGGAGAATTAATAATGAATTAATAAAAAAGTATTTATTTTTAAAATTAAAACAAATTTTTAGTGTTCTGGTGTGTAAAAATTAAAAAAATCAACAAATTAGAAAAAAATTTTCGGCATCATAATAATGCTATAGGTCGCATCGACCAGCTTTTAAGTTGATTTCAAAATTAAAGGAAAAAAAATAAAAAAGTAAAAAAGGTTTTGAATTAACGTCTTCAAAAAATTCACAATTTTCTCTAGATAATAACTCTTTTTTTTCTCATCTTTTTATTTTTGAAATATAACAAATTCTAGTTTTTTTATCTTTTTAATACCATTTGCTCCTTTGCAAAAAAACTTCACTAATCATTATTTTATTCAAAAAGGCACCAATAAAATACTCAAATTTTAAAAACATACTTTCAACATGAATTTAATCTATCATTATTATTCATTTCTTGTTACAGCCATGATTTAAATCAAAAAGGCACCAATAAAATACTCAAATTTTAAAAACATACTTTCAACATGAATTTAATCTATCATTATTATTCATTTCTTGTTACAGTCATGATTTTATTTAAACTCGAAACTCACCAGATTTAGACTAACATGTTTAAAAGGAAGTAAAAACACTTCCTGTTTTGATTTATTGTTTCATCATTAGTCGCCTTTTCAAAATATTTTTCCATTTTTTCTTGATACCATAATTAATTTATAAAGTAAATTTATAAAGATGACTAAATGATCATGCCGCTAACAACGCGTATTTTTTAAATAGATTAATTTTATTAAAAAAATTTAATTTATTTTTAAACAATTTTTTTGTTCTCTTCAGATCTAGTCTTCATAAAATTCCCCATCCAAAAAAAAATAAATTTGAATAATTTTTTTAAAATGAAAAATGCAAAATTATGAAAAATTTGAAAAATAAATTGCATAGTTGAGCAAAAATTAAAATTGAAAATTGAGCAAAATTTTTACTTCGCCTTCTTCTAGATTCTTTATTAAATTTTCATTTGATTTTAGATTACAACTCAAAAGATCCCTTATTTAAATTTTTATTTGTAAATTTTTTATTTATTTAATAATATTTAATACAAATTTTAGCTTATTTTCAGTATTTAGAATTTATATTTTTTCGTCTTTTTCGTATATAGCATCTTTTAGTTCCTTAATATTTCGCTCAAATTTTTCAATTTTATTCTCTAAAGAGGAATTCAAATCATTTTCGTCAATCTGTTGTTGTTTGAGGCTCTCGATTTCTCCTATTCAATTGATTATTTCTTTTCATTGTTTCAAAGTCGTCAAGCTCCTAAAAAATTTATTTATTTCTTCTTAAATAAAATAAATGACAAAAATAATACCTTTATTCTAACCGGACAACTACTAATAATTTGGTGTGTTTTATTTCCTTCATTTTTATTCCCTTCACTTTTACATATCTTGTCTAAGGGACATTTTTTTTTTTGATGAAAGAATCGTAATTTCGTTTTGTAGCTCAATATTTTTCGATACTAAATTTGAAATCTCAATTCTCGAATCATCAAGGTTCTTTTGAAGTAGTCCAATTTTATTTTCAAGGACTAAATTTCTAATCAAAAATTAAAATTTGAAAAAAAATTAAATTGTTTCAAAAATTACTTTAAGTCTTGAGTTTGAATTTGCTTATATAAATTATCTTCTAATAATTCGTCTCGTTTTATTAAATCTTGAATCTCTTTACATTTGGTTTCATAACAATTCTTTAATAAAAATTTTAAATAATAATTAAAACTTTTTTAGAATAAGAATTCTTTGTTCCAACAAATTTTTTTACAAGAAGAATCACTTTCTCTAATCGGAAAAATTTCTTCTTCCACATTAAATAAATCATAGTCAGAATTATGGCTTCTTTCTAGCAAAGGTGTAGAAGATCTTAAATATGATTGGACCAATTTATGATTAGTTTCCTATATGTAAAATTTTATTATTGAACATAAATAGGAAAAATAATCTAAAATTTTTTACTTCGATTGGCACAATATTCTCTTCCTTTTCTGTTAATATTTTATCTACCAGAGTATTTATCGAATTTTTAACAACATCAAAAACTAATTTCGAAGCTGATTCCAATTTCTCGAAAGACTTGTGCTTAAATTTTATATTTATATTAATTTAAAGATAAATTCAAATTTTAAAAAGTATACTAATATGCTCTGATTCTTCGAAGAATTCTGTGATTCATTGAGAATTTTTAATTCGGAAGAAAAATTTTCACAAATATCTTTTTCCATTTCAACTTCATTCGTGATTAAAGGCGACTTTCTTTCAGGAGTAATTAGATACTGAATCATAATTTTTCTATTATCCTCTTTAACCAAATTTTTTTGATCTTCATGTTTTTGCTTTAAGGAATAAAGGCGTGTTTTTAAAACGGTGCCATTTTCTATTTTATTTTCGCTTTTATCTTTTGAACCGGATGATCGCCTTTTTGGTAAAGTGTTCAATATATCCATTAAATAATTTTATTTCAAATCTAAAGATTTATAGGAAACATAAAAATTTCAATATGTTTTCAATTTTCTATTTTTTTTAATTTTTTGCAAAATTGTCGTCTTATTTAAATTTTGATGAAATTTAATAAGTACGACTTGGGCTATACATTTAAAAAATTAATAAAATATTTTGAACTTTTTCAAAAGTTCTAATTAGAATTAGAAGATATAGAATTTCTTAGATTTTTTTGATAAAAAAAAAATATTGAAAAAATATTTTAATAACACAAAGGGCAAATAAAATTTTTTTTCGATTTCAATTCGTTGGCGTTACAGTTTAAATGAAAAAGATGTGAGCATTTGTCTTTTAATACTTCATCTGTCTGTGATATTGTTAAACCACAAAAAGAGCAAAAATTCTTTGATGAATTAGTCTTGAGTACACAACATATTTTTTGTCGATACCTAATCAATTCTTCCGGTGAATCGTCGAAATTAAAATTTTTTATTCCGTTTAATATTTCTTCTAAAAACCGACAAACATAAATACCACAATTGGATCCATCAGTTTGAATAGGATGATCGATTTTATCTAATTTCCATTTTTTTTGCCAAGAAAGGATAATCTTTAGCAAATTTAATCCAATTCTTTATCATTTTTGATTGGTCCTCTTTAATTTCGCCTTTAGGGTCAAGGTAATATAACTTCATTTCTGAAATTTTAACATAAAAGCAGGTCCAGTGATTTTGATTCACGAAAATAAAACCAAAAATTTGATTTTATTTTTTTAACTTAAAAAAAAAGTTATACAATTTTTTTATTTTAAAAAATATCTTGAAAACGTACTTGAAAATCTCTTTGAAATTTCAGTTTTCCGTTATTGAATATATCTATTGAATATAAAGAATCTATAATTAGGATTTTTGAAAATTTATTCAGACATTCGGCATATGCCATCAATAACTAAAAAAATCAAATGAATTAAAGAATTAATACATTATTTATATACATAAATACTTCTGAACTTAACCATTTGTTTACAAGAAGAATTCTTATATCTCTTTTACAAATTGCAAAGCCCGAAACTTTATAATAGAAAAAATCATCGAAATTAGTATCTGAATTGTAAAAAGACATTAGATTAATTCTTTTTTTTTTCAATGATTCTAGTCTATTTTCAGAGTCGATTGTTTGATCTTCTAAAGAACTAGATTCAGTAGTATCAAAATCTTCAGTTTCGCTCTCTTCCTCACTATCAGATAAGTTTGTGCTTTCACTTGAGAGTTTTTCTTCAAATGTATCCATGTATTCTATATTTTCTTCAAAATCATTATTATTTATACGATTTTTTTCGGTGATTTCTTCTCTCTTCTCTTGAGGTTCTTTAATGCTAAGTGATGATAGTTTTTGTGTTTCAGTTAACTCGTCAATTGAATCAATATCAGATAATTTAATTTTCTTTAAAATATTTCTTATTCTTCTGGATTCAATGTTTATAATGTTCTTTTTGTTTAAAGGATCTATCTTTCTTACAATTTTTTTTCTTCCATTACTCCACTTCTCGAAAGAATGTTTGTTTAGAAGATAATTATTACTTTTTGTCTCAAAATCATTAAAATTTGTGTTAAAGCGGTCCTCATAGTATCTTAAAAAAGCATTTTTCAAATGAAAATAAACAGGCATAGAGACTTCAGAAATACTTAAAAGCTGAAATTTGTTGACTCTTTTATTGCGTTGTAAGATATCAATTTTTAGATCGTGAAACCATTTTTCAACGTAATTGTTCGACAATTTTGTTTCTCCTATTCCAAATTTTTTGAACATTATTCCAGACCAAAGAGGAAGAAGGTGAAGACGTCTTTTAATAATTTCATTTAACTTTGGGAAATAAAAATTATTCGACTCAAAACCTTGTTCAATTTCAAAGTCAGAATTCATCCTTTCAAAAAACTCCGTATAAGGCGAATCCTTGACATAGGATATATTTATGTTATCTACAAAAAATATTTCTTTTTTCTCTTTTGACTCTTGAAAATTTGTTTATTTTAATTAAAAACAAAATTAATATTTTAATTTATTATTTACGTTACTAAGTTTATTTTATGTTGTATTTTTATTTATACAAATTAATTGTATTTTACTATAGTTACAATTTTGTATTTTATTTTATTTATTTTTAATTATTTACTATAGAAACTAGCTCGCTCACTTAACTACCGAAAAGTATAAAATACCGAACAGAATAGTTAAGAATTCGAGCTCCCAATTTTATTCTTTAAAATTGAATTTTTTAACTTTTATTTTTAAATTCATTTTATTCTAATTCAATAAATATTAAAACTCAAACCAGCTTTCTATATTCATCCCTCTGACTTATACGCAAAGATCGGCCAATCTAAACGTATAACATTTGGTAGCAGCGAAACACAATTAATAACCTAATAAATAATTTAATCGAGATTTTTACATTCAATTTATAATCGAAACTAAACTATTCAAATATGAGTAATTTAGAAAAAATCGAATCGTCGTCTCAAAACGAACAAACAACTCAAGATAATAACGAACAATCTTCGGATCCTAAATCGAAATTCGAAACTCAACGAAAAAGCCAGTGGAATAAAATTTTAAACTTGAATTTTCCACAAGTAAGAAAACTAGCTTACAAATACGACGGCATAATTAGAGTTTACAAAAACTATTTCGAGAAAGCACAAGAAGTTGCTAAAAGCAGTTTTTCAGATGAAGAACGTAGACGACTAATAAGCATTCAGGAAGAAGAATTCAAAAACCTCCTAAATGCAGTAAGTGAATCATCAGCACCTGAAGACGAATTAAATGAAAAAGATGAACTTTTCTTTCTTCGAGCTGACCAGTCGCAACTCAAGTTTCAATTGTCTCAAAAAGATGATTTAATAAAAGATTTGCAAGAACAATTAAACAAAAAGAAAACAGTTTCATTTTCTCAACCTGAACAAGATAAGAGTGAGGAAGAAAATGATCAAGAAGATGAATCTGAACAAGATGAACAAACTGATCAAGATGAAGAGTCAGATTTTGATTCAAGAAGGTTTAGAACGAACAAAGATCTTTACCGACTAGCTAATATCACTGATCAATCGTTCATGTTGGAAACATCCGTGATGAATGAATCGAAATTATCACCTAGTGATAATAATAATTTTAAAAATACGATTAATAATATTAATCAATCTATTATCTCTCCTAAATCGATTTTGACACCTTCGGCTCCTCGTGAAACAAAAAACAGCCCGCCGATTCTTAAAACAAAGCCTCCAAACGAAATATTCCAAAATATAAGTAATAATACTCTTACTCGGCCGAAAAATTCCTATTCGTCCGATATAAAACCAAACTCAAGTAATAAATTTATAACCAATGAACATCAAAATCCATCTGATCAAGGTAAGTGGGATAATACTCCTAAACTAAGTGACTTTATTCACAACAAAAGCGATTCTACTTTTGATTTAGTAAAATTAGTAGCAGAATTAGCAGGGAATAATAAGTCAAGAAAATTAGATTCGAATACTAAGAGGTTCTCGGGTTCTAATCATGAAGATGTAGACGATTGGCTTTTTAATATAGAGCAAGGTTTTATAGCTTCTAAAATAAAAGAAGAGGATAAGCTTAATGCGGTACTGAATTTTGTTGATAAGGTTCCAAGTCAGATCTTAAGGAAACATATTATAAGTTTTAGCTCTTGGACTTTATTTGAAAGGGAATTAAGAAACACCTTTACAAAAATTAACAAAGATCATTGGGTTAGGTCACAATTAGCAATTCTTAAACATAAGGAAAGCGTACCATTTGAAAATTACGTAAATAGGTTCTATCAGCTTACGAATATGCTTCCTCGTATGGCTGACGATGAAAAACTCTTTCATTTTAAAGAAGGTTTAAGGGATAATACTAAGAGAGAGGTCACGTGTAGAAATCTTCATACTTTAAGCGAAACTATTCATTTGGCAACGCAACTTGAACAGGCAAGGGAAGGATTTGCAAACATTAATTACTTAAAACATAAGAAACCGGATAAGTTCAATAATAAGTTTGCATCACATAAAATAAACGATAAGAAAACTTCGTACGCTCCTAAGAGTAGTAATTATAAAAAAGAAAATAACTATAAAACTCAAGGTAATAAGGCTGAACATAAATCATTTGATAAGAATAAACAAAAACCTAAAACAAACCCAACTGCTATATGTAATAGATGCAAAAGAAAAGGACATTACGCGAATAACTGTTATGCTAACTTAAATAAAGTTAATTCATTAAATGTTTGCAACGATTCAGAAGAAAAAATTTATGTAGTTTATCTCGATAACTCAGGACCAAAGAACATTTGTTCGATAAAAGGAATTGTTGATAACAAACTTATGAAAATAGGTTTAGACTGTGGTGCAACAAATTCTTTAATGAACCACATGACCGCTATAAATAATAATATAGAAATTTTAAGAAGTGAACTTAAAATTAGAACAGCTAATGGCATAGTTAGCGAAATAAGTGGAATAACTAGACCCCTAGAAGTAAATATTAGTGGCCATAAATGTAATATGCAATTCTTGGTTTTCGATCATGAAGATCATGACGTCCTATTAGGTTTAGACTGGTTTAAGAAAACGGGATGTGGAATTTTTCCGTCACAAGGATTCTTAGAATTTAAAAACGATATTTCACATGATAATGAAAATTTTTCTATCCTTACTGACGAAAAAATAGAAAAAATTTTCCAGACAGATATTGAAATAAGTAAAGACTTATACTGGGATTTGTCCCAAAACAATATGGTACCAGCTAGCGAATTAAATCCTAGCGAAAAATTAAAATTTAACTCTTTAGCCAATAGTGCAAAGGGAATGTTCGCTAAAAATTTAGATGAACTTGGGCAATGTTCTGTTAGAAAACATTACATTAGATTAGTAGATAAGGATATTGCACCTATCTACACAGCGCCCTATAGAATTCCTCAAAATGAGAGAAATTTCTTAAAAGAAGAGATCGAAAAAATGGTAGAGGCTAAAATAATTAGGCCCTCCAGATCTCCGTGGTCTTCTCCAGTAGTTGTCGTGGGTAAAAAAGACAAATCTCGACGAATTTGTGTCGATTATAGAAAATTAAATAAAATTACCCAGACGGAGAAATGGCCTATTCCGAATCCTAGAGATATATTTGATAGGTTAAGGGATTCAGAATGCTTTACAACCTTGGATTTAAAACATGGTTACTGGCAAATAGCTATGGATAAAGAATCTATAGAAAAAACAGCTTTTTCTACACCGGACGGTCATTATGAATTTTTGGTTTGTCCTTTCGGCTTAAAAAATGCACCGATTGATTTTAGCCGAACAATGAATGAACTTTTTGAAAAGTTAAAATTCGTTGAAAACTTTTTAGACGATATCACTGTTCACTCAAAGACGTTTGATGAACATATTGAACATCTAAAGATTGTCTTTGATATTTTAAGAAAAGCTAAGCTTAAGTTAAATCCAGATAAATGCGTATGGTGCGCGCGATCTGTAAAACTTTTAGGACATATCATTTCAAAAAATCAAATTGAAATGGACCCTGCAAAAATTGAAGCTATTAAAAATCGTCTTGCACCTAAAACGGTCAAGCAATTACAAAGTTTTCTCGGACTTTGCAATTTTTATAGGCGTTTTGTACCGAAATTCTCGTACATAGCTCAACCACTTTTTATTCTATTAGCTAAAGAAGCTAAATACATTTGGTCTAACGAATGTGAAAGATCATTCAAAGAACTAAAGGACGCGCTTTCGAGTTACCCAGTTCTTAGAATTATAGACCCGAACAGACCTTTAAAGGCTTACACCGATGCATCAGGTTTAGCAATCGGAGGTATTCTAACTCAAGTAGATGACGATGGAAGAGAATACATCGTTGCTTGCTATTCAAGACTACTAAACAAACACGAGAAGAATTATACTACCACTGAAAAGGAATGTCTTTCAGTAATAGAGTGCAGAAGAGAGTGGCGAAACTACGGTGAAATTGAATTTGTAGTTGACCATTCGGCTCTCCAATGGTTAAGTTCAATAAAAAATCCACAAGGAAGACTTGGTAGATGGTCACTGGAATTGCAAGATGTAGATCTGAAAATAACTTACCGACCAGGAAAAAACCATGGTAACGCAGATGCTCTTAGCAGACCCGTGATAAATTTCATTGTCGACGTTGAAAACAACGAAGAGAATTTAATAAGTCGTGATCCTTATGAAAATAAGGCACTTTATGATTTAATTACTTTGGAAAAATTATCAAGTGGAATTTCAAATAAAAGTGCGACCAAAATAAAAAATATCGCTAAAACATTCACCTTTGATGGCAAAAAAATTTTAATCAAAAGGAAAAACAATTACTTTAAATACCCAAACAAAGCTAATCGAATCGAAATTATTGAAAAAGCTCATGCTTTCGGTCATTTTCAATTCGAATCAACTTATAATCGAATTAAAGATGAATACTATTGGCATGGAATGGTAGACGACATAAAGAAGCTAATAAAAGAATGTAGCGTCTGTCAAAGGAATAATAAAACAATAACAAAATACCATCCAGCTCAAACAACCGAGGTCTCCAAACTATTTAAAAGAGTTGCTATCGATTTAGTCCTAGGCCTCGATGAAACTGAAGATGGATACATAGGCATAGTGGTAATTATTGAATTTTTATCTAATTTTCCATTTGCAAAAGGCATTAAATCAAAATCAGCAAGAGAAATTGCTGATATTCTGATCGAATATATTTCTATTTTCGGCCCTTTTAGTGAACTCTTATCTGACCAGGGTAAGGAATTTTTAAACAAAATTATGGAAGAACTAAAAACAAGTTTAGGTTTCGTCCATATAATAACTTCGGCTTACAACCCTAGAACTAATGGTAAAACTGAAAGATTTAATCAAACTCTAATTGAATCTTTAAGAAAATATTCAGAGTCAGATCGAAAAAACTGGCCTAAATATCTCCCTTTTGTTCTATTGGCCTACCGTACTAGAATCCATACAACCACTGGTTTTACTCCTTTCGAACTAATGTTTGGAAGAAAAATGTTACCATTTAAAGATTGGACAAGTAGTGAAAATGAGGTTGAAGATGTTATTGCTAGGACTAATGAAATTAAAAATCTTTTTGGCTATTCTTTTCCAAAAGCCGTACTCCATTGAAAATTCTCAAGAAAAGCAAAGAGAAATTCAAAACCGTAATCAAAATACAGTTCATGATAAGATTCCGATAGGACAAACGGTATATCTTAAATGCGAAGGACTCTTAAGCAAACTCGAACCACGTTTTAAAGGTCCATATAAAATAGTCGAAATTACACGGCGCGGTAATTATAAAGTAGAAAACTCGCTAAAGGAAAAACTCCCAGAATCTTATCCTAGACATAAGATAAAGGTTGTAGAGGACGACAAAAGACTTCCAGAGGATAGCGCTGAAGTCGAAAAAATTATTAAGCACAAAACAATCAATAACGAAAATTTCTATCTCGTAACATGGAAAAATTTCCCTATGTCTGAATGTTCTTGGATTCCAGAAAAGAACTTTAATACTATGGAAATAATTAATAAATACAAAGATGAAATAAAAGTTAACCCTTTAAAGGAAAGACCAAAACGAAATAGACAAGTTCCTAAACTTAATTTCTTAAATATTTTATTGTTAAGTATTTATTTCTTGATCTATCCTATTTTATGTGAATCACCTACAGGTTATATAATAAAAGACGATTTTCAAGTTTGTACTAACATGTACCACTCGAATATGGTTAATTTAAAAACGATTTGTAGTATTAAGCCAAAATCGACTAAAACTGTTTTAAAAAACTATCCTGCTGAATTTAACAGCAGTTTTGGTTCTAAAACGACTACACGGAAATTTTTTATAATGGGTAAACACCAACATCAAGTTTACGGTACAGGATATCACTGCCTATAAAAGAAGCACACTCTAACTGCTTCAATGTCTTTTTGGGGTGAAAAATTTGAATCACTAAGAACAGAAATAGTGAAAGTCTCTCGTGACGAATGCTTTCTAATGGTAAAAAATAAAGAATGCCATGGTTAACCAATGGATTGTGATAACGACCCTCTTTTAGATGGATGTCAGAAATTTCAAACGAAACATTCTCATGTAACACTTCTCCAAAATTAATAACTTCAAACTCACCAAATGATTATCTTTTCAATGGTAAATGCAAAGTTTCAGATAGAGAATGTCAACTCCATGATTCGATAATTGTTTGGGATGCAACTATTTATCATGAATGTCCGTTGTATAAAATGAGTCAAGAAACATTCACACTGACACAAAATACAGACATTATTATAAGTAATAATCTTGCTTTACAAGTTATAGGTTCGACAACAATGTGTGATTTAAATGTTTTGACAACGATTGAAGTAATTTACGTTAGTATCAAAACAAATAATTTAATTTCGAATAACATTGAAAAAGCTAACATAGAAGAAATGAAAGAACTTCTTTTGGCTGAATCCGATTTTAAATCTGTTAAGGATATAGAAGAAAAAAATGATTTTTTAATTAGGGAATGTCAAGATTTCAAAAGTCTTCTAAACATTTTCTCAAGATTGGAAGATAGATTTTTGACACACTATCTTAGTGATGGTAGCAAAATAACCCTATATACAACCATGGGAACAATTTACAAAGTAAACTGCAAGAAAATTAAAGAAATAGAAGTCGTCACTGAAACATTTTCAAACAAGACCCTAGCTTTGTGCCATAAAGATCAACCAATTAAATTTTTAGATGAAAATGTGACAAGAACAGGCTATTTAACTCAAGATGGAATCATAAAGATAGTCTCTGATGTTGTTCTATGTAGTAGAGTAATTCAGTACATACAACTTCCGATACAAGATAAAACACTAGTACGACAACGTCATGAAACTTTTCTAGCGTCTGATTCTCAAATCCAATATTTCAATATTGACTACTTGGCAAACAAAGTAAAAGAACCACAGCTATCTCATAATGCATTGTTACTCGATGGAATAGATCTTTTATCATCATTTCAGGAAGTAATGAACCATAAAATGACGGCCGGAACTTGGTACACTCATATGAGCGACACTTCAAACATTCGATCTAAATTAATAGCTGTGAAAATTGCAATCGAAAACACAACTTACTCGTGGCTCAATTATGGAATGTATTTCGTTATAGCAATCGTATTAATTTTATTTTTGTTTTTTATTATTTACATGTTAATAACAATTATAAAATGCGTAAGCTTTAAGAAAAAGAAATCTTTAAGAAATTTTAAATCAAAACATAGAAGATTAAGAAAAGATTTCGAGTTAAGACCTGTTGACGAAATGTTTGACGAAATTTTTAGATCAAATATGATGATATATAGATAATACAGTACCCTTTGATAACCCATTCGAGGTCGAATGATTATTTTTAAAGGGGGGTAATGTTATAGAAAAATAAAATTAATATTTTAATTTATTATTTACGTTACTAAGTTTATTTTATGTTGTATTTTTATTTATACAAATTAATTGTATTTTACTATAGTTACAATTTTGTATTTTATTTTATTTATTTTTAATTATTTACTATAGAAACTAGCTCGCTCACTTAACTACCGAAAAGTATAAAATACCGAACAGAATAGTTAAGAATTCGAGCTCCCAATTTTATTCTTTAAAATTGAATTTTTTAACTTTTATTTTTAAATTCATTTTATTCTAATTCAATAAATATTAAAACTCAAACCAGCTTTCTATATTCATCCCTCTGACTTATACGCAAAGATCGGCCAATCTAAACGTATAACATTTGGTAGCAGCGAAACACAATTAATAACCTAATAAATAATTTAATCGAGATTTTTACATTCAATTTATAATCGAAACTAAACTATTCAAATATGAGTAATTTAGAAAAAATCGAATCGTCGTCTCAAAACGAACAAACAACTCAAGATAATAACGAACAATCTTCGGATCCTAAATCGAAATTCGAAACTCAACGAAAAAGCCAGTGGAATAAA
>NTPY01000309.1:160773-180760 GCA_002922825.1 Brachionus calyciflorus | reverse complement strand
AAGTTTTCATTTTTTCCTTTTGAAAAAAAAATAAAGAAAAATTAATTTAATTTAGATATCAATCTATATACTTACAGCTTTTATTGGTTTTGTTTATTCAATTGGCTTCTTTGAAGGCTCTATTTAAAAAAAAAACTTAAAAAAAAATAGAAAATTTTTTTTGTAAAAGTTTAAAAAATTCTTAAAAATCTAAATATTTGAATGTCAATTTTAAAAATTCTAATTCAATTGAAAAAACTGCATTTTTTTTTTAATTTTAAAAAAATTATAATTTTAAAATTTCAATTTTTTTATAACGTTGCAAATTAAAATACATTTTTTGCTTGCTATAAAAGACAAAAAAAATGTCGACATATTAGATTGATTTTCTTTCGATTTTTAATGTATTGATTTATTTTTAATAATTTTTTTTTGTTGCGTTATCAAATAAAAATTTGTCTGTACTTTATGGTACAATAATTTGTTGTTTTTTTTTTTAAATATTTGAATTTTTTTTATCCTTTTTTTTTTTTCTTTTTGGAATTTTTGTAAAAAATGTACTAAAATTTCACAACGCCATGTTAACACAAGCAAAAAGTTTGCTTTGCCAATTTATTTAAGTCTTAAAAATGAACATTTTACACCAATAATTCCATTAAATGAATATTTTCAAATTGGACAGACTAACGGTGATCATTTAAATTTTATAAATTATGGCTTTGGTGAATTAAAACTTTATTAAATTTCAAATTATGTTTCTTTTTTTTATTTTACTTTAATTGGACACTTTTTTAAACGAATAAGAAACGACAACAAATAATAAAAATATTTAATTTATTTCCGGTGTGAAATATTTTCTCACACCTTTCTTTTGTTTTTTTCGGGTCGGTTTTATGAAACAAAATTGTTGAAATACAGTAGGACCGTTAAAACCGATTTAAATTTCACACACTTATAACATAGATTAATTAAACAAAGAAAAAAAATAAAAGAAAAAATTTTTTTTTTATGTAGCCGTCGATAAAATTGGCGTGGGAATTTTATTTTTCTTTATAGTAGATTGGCTCAATTAAAAAAAATAGTCGCTGTATTTTTAAATATTTAGATACATATAGCAAATCTAAAAATTAACAATATTTGCAAAGTCTATGTTCTAAATATTTTTCAAAAAATAACATGTAAAATTTTTTTTCATTGCATATACAAACCTAAATTCTCAACAACATAAAAATTTTGAAAGTCCGCACTACACACAATTAAGACCCCCTACTCATGCTTATTAAGCTCGTCACGGCCAGCTCGTTCCTCGCAATATTTTTTTTCAAATAAAATCAAATAATGAAATTTTTATTTTGCATTTGCAAAAATTAAAATTGAAAACAGTAAATAATAATAGTTATAAAACTTTATTTTGCCAAAAGTAGATCAAAATAAAAAACAGTGATTATTTTTTATCCGTATTCATGTGAGATAAAACATATTAAAAAGTTTGGTGAGACCACATTTAGAATATGCAATAGTGGCATGTGTGGTGTCGAAACCACAAAAGCAAAGCTAACTTTGCTTGCTAAAATAAAAATATATTTACAATTTTTCATATACACATATTTACATAATATTTACACGCTGAAATTAATATTTTACTATTTACAATTATTTACATAATCAAAACTCATGCTTTATAAAACCGTTATGTACAATTAACTTTATTTGCATCTTATTCTCTCTCTCTTCTTTTAACTCTTAGCTTATCTATTTACATTTTGTACACTTTCTTATTCGACGGCACAGAACGGCCGTTTTCTCTCTTCTCTTATTTTTTAGAATAAAATATTTAATCACAAACGTTTGTTCGCTAATTTATCCCCATAAACCCGAACATAACATCTGGCGACGAGGAAATAAAACCAAATAAAACCAAATGAACACAGAGTCAACTGAAAGAGAAAACTCTTACCAGCCACAAACGACTCAATCCGTTCCGACACCAACTAGCAGCAACAGTAGCAACAACAACAACAACGAAACTAGCACGCCTAGTACTAGCCAGCAATCAAGCATAACTCAAATACATTCAACCATAACAACCAATTCCGACATGTCCGACAATGCAACATGCGGTACCTTCAAGTACCAGACTGGAGAAGACCTAGCCACTGCAGGCTCAAGATGGGAGCTATGGCTAGAACGGTTTAAGTTATTCATAACAGCCAAAGACCTTCCGCAAGATAGAGTCAAAGCAACTTTTCTTCTAATGATAGGCCAAGAAGTATATGAAATATACAAAGGCCTCAAAAGAAAAGAAGACAATGAAACAATCGATGAGGCGTACAAAATCATCTCAGATCACTTCAAAGCCCAAAGATCCGAGTTCGCAGAAGAACAGAAATTCAGGCATATGAAGCGCCGGCAAGGTGAACCAACACATGATTTTGTAATGAGGCTTCGTCAGCAAGCCATGCACTGCATGTTTGGCGAAACACTGGAACGCAACATCCTCTCACAATTTGTTGCTGGTTCCAACATGAGCGCATTCCAAGAAAAGTGCTGCCAAACAAAGGATCTAAAGCTTGCCAAAGCTATAGAGTTGGCACAACAGTTCGAAAGCACAGCCTATAATATGAACATGCTAATCAACCCAACCTCAAGCGATCAAGCATCAATCATGTTCACCGAACAACGCCCAATGCACAAGCACAGCAGCGCAGTATCAAACAAACATAATAACATTCAACGCAGTCGCAGTGAAAGCACTAAAAGCAAGCAGTGTGGATACTGCGGAAGAAGCTGTAAGAGTAAAGACACCTGTCCAGCTAAGGGACAAAAATGTCTAAATTGTGGTAAAATAGACCACTTGGCCGCAGTGTGTAGAAGTCCAAAAGCTCAGCAAATTACCACACAACAAAAAAAGCAAATACGTCATATCGACACAGTTGCCAATGACAACACATACTTTCTCGACGAAGAAGAGTACGCAAGTTATCTAAGGTTCAAACAAGCCCAACAATATGGACTTTTTGCTGTAAGAGATGGTACACAATCCAATGATGGACCACGAACAAATGTAACCATCAATCAAAAACAGCTATCATTCCTGATAGACACTGGCGTACCAATCAATGTCATCGATGAAATAACATATAACAAGTTAAACCCAAAGCCTAGACTTGAAAAATGTCAAACAACATTTTATGGTTATCATGCTGATAAACCGTTACCAATCCTGGGTCAGTTCATTGCAACTATTAGCAATAAAGCACACACAACAAAAGCTGGATTCATCGTCATACGTGGTGAAGCAGAACTACTGCTTGGACACAAAACTGCTAAGGATCTAGGAGTCATCCAAATCATCAGTCCGGTCCTATCTGAAGACAAACAACAGCAGCAACTCAATTAAAAATACAAAACCATGTTTCCAAAGCTATTCTCAGAGAAAATGGGTTGCATTAAGGACACCGAAGTCATACTGGACATCGACCCATCTATTAAGCCAGTTAAGCAAAAGCTCCGTCCAGTTGCCATCCATCTTCAAGACGCAGTAGCCAAAGAGCTTCAAAAACAAGTAGACGAAGGAATCCTCGAGCCAGTTGATTCGTCAATGGGTCCTACGACGTGGATCTCTAATTTAGTGGTCGTTCCGAAAAACGATCCAGATAAGTCGCCGACTGGTGAGATCAAAGTGAGGCTCACATGCGACGCAAGACCAATGAACAAAGCTCTGAAAAGAACAAGGTATCCAACAAAGTCGATTGAGGACTTAATTTACACAGTAAACGGTGCAGTAAAATTCTCCAAAGCTGACATACGCAAGGCTTTTCACCAGTTAAAGATCGCTCAAGCATCAAGAAGACATACCACTATAACAACGCACCGAGGCCTTTACAGGTATAAGAGGCTCCACATGGGTATATCAAGCGCATCTGAAGAGTTTACAGAACAGATTCGTAAAATCTTAGAAGGTATTCCCGGACAGCTCAACATGACCGACGATGTATTAGTTTACGGTATGAATGATGAAGAGCATGACCGAAACCTGCTACTAGTCCTACAACGCCTTGAAGAGCATGGAATCACACTTAATATGGAAAAATGTGAATTCGGAAAGCGTGAACTCACCTTTTACGGTTTACGCTTGTCAGCAAATGGAATAGCACCAACCGAAGACCGATGTAAAGCCTTACGCGAAGCTACTCCACCTTCTAATGTAAAAGAACTAAGATCACTACTAGGTCTCATCCAATGTAATAGCCGCTTTATAAAAGACACATGCACAATAACAGAACCACTGTGGAACTTGACGAAGAAGAACACAGAATGGATCTGGACTGAAGAACACAACTCAGCTTTATCAAAACTAAAAGAGTCGATTTCTAACAAATATATAGCATTCTTTGATAAGAAATTGAACACTGAGCTGGTCGTAGACGCAAGTCCTGTTGGACTTGGTGCGGTGCTTGTCCAAACCAACCCAGATAATCCAAAAGAGAAAAAGCTTATCTGCTTTGCCTCAAGACTTCTTTCAGAAACTGAAAGAAGATACAGTCAATGCGAGAAAGAAGCCCTGGCAGCTGTATGGGCTTGTGAAAAATTTTGGTTGTACCTAATAGGCAAAAAATTCAAGTTGATAACAGATAACAGAGCAGTTCAGCTAATATTTAACAACTCAGCAATCCGTCCACCAGCTAGAATAGAAAGATGGGCACTCCGCCTTACACAGTTTGACTTTGAGATTCTTCATCGCCCCGGTATTTGCAACATTGCCGATTATTTCTCAAGGCAGCCAATAAAATCAGTAGTACAAAGCGAAAAAACTGAAAAACTCGAGCAGTACGTAAATGCAATAGCCGAATGCTCACGACCATACGCACTCCAAATGCACGAATTAGTAAGTGAAACCCAAACAGACTTTGAGTTGCAATTACTCAAAGCCAATCTTGGAACAGGAAAAAAGTTACCAAAGAACTTGGGTCATTTTAATCAAATTCTAAGTGAAGTTTTCCAGACAAGCAACGGTCTTTTACTTAGAGGGAATAGAATAATCGTGCCTAAATCGCTTCAAAAACGGGTTCGAGCTTGCTCATCAAGGACATCAAGGCATCGTAAAAACTAAATCTTTAATTAGATCAAAAGGATGGTTCGGTGGCATCGATAAAGCTGTAGAAGAAACTCTAAGAAGTTGTAGTATCTGCCAAGCTAATGCGAGTAGCACAGTCTACGCACCTTTGTTGCCTTCAAAAATGCCTGATGGTCCATGGCAACAGTTGAGTGGTGACTTTTTCGGTCCAATGCCAGATGGCACTTATTTCTTTGTAAACCATGACGATTACAGTAGATGGCCAGCTGTTAACAAAACTCGCAACATCACATTCGAGAAAGTAAAACTAATACTAGATGAACTTTTTGCACTCATTGGAGTTCCTGTAAAATACAAAACGGACAACGGGCCTCCGTTCAACTCGTACAAATTTTCCGACTATGCAAAACAGAAAGGATTTATTCATGCAAAAATAACTCCAAGATGGCCAAGGGCCAACGCTGAAGTAGAGCGTTTTATGAAAAATTTAGGACAAGTTCTTCGTAACGCTAAAGTAAGCGGCAAAAACGTTGACGAAGAACTTCAAGCTTTTCTTAAAAGCTATAGAGAAACCCCACACTCAACAACAAAAGTTGCTCCATCAACACTTTTATTTGGATTTGCAAGAACATCAGGAATACCTCATATCAAAAACTTCAGTTTTGACGAACTCAAAGACTTACATAATTTTGCCAAAGCAAATGATGAAGACGCAAAAAGAAAAATGAAAGAGGACTTTGATCGCCGCATGAAAGCACGTGAGCCTAAAATTCAAATCGGAGCAAGAGTCCTGTTAAAAACAGAACAGAAAAGAAAATCCGATCCAATATGGGATCCTGTGCCATTCAGAGTTGTAAGCGTCAAAGGCACCTTAGTAACAGCCCAGAAAGATAACCGCCAGGTAACCAGAAACGTAAGCTTCTTTAAACCATTTTTTAGTTACGCTGATCAAACAGTCTATGATGCATACGAATCCGGGTTGGAACCAACTCAAACTAGATCACAGGTCCAAGATCTTCAACAAATGGCTCAAACAGAGATTCCCCGACCAGAGACATCACTCCCACCATTGTCACAGCAAGACAACCCAGCACAACAACAGAGCCCCCAAACATCATACCAAGCCGCAGAGCAAATCCGAACTGAAGAACAGCCTCAACTACCACAACCAAAACAGACGCAGACAGGTCGTCGAGTAGGACGTCCAAGGAAAGCAGAGGCCAGTAGAAGATCAGTCAGTTCGGAAAACCACAGCATAGCAAGTCAAAATGAATCCAGTCAAGCAAAGCAAAGTGGCACTTCGGCCGAGATAAGAAGGTCAGGTAGGCTCCAAGCCAAGTTTCAAAACCGGCCGGAAGATGTGGTGTCGAAACCACAAAAGCAAAGCTAACTTTGCTTGCTAAAATAAAAATATATTTACAATTTTTCATATACACATATTTACATAATATTTACACGCTGAAATTAATATTTTACTATTTACAATTATTTACATAATCAAAACTCATGCTTTATAAAACCGTTATGTACAAGTAACTTTATTTACATCTTATTCTCTCTCTCTTCTTTTAACTCTTAGCTTATCTATTTACATTTTGTACACTTTCTTATTCGACGGCACAGAACGGCCGTTTTCTCTCTTCTCTTATTTTTTAGAATAAAATATTTAGTCACAAACGTTTGTTCGCTAATTTATCCCCATAAACCCGAACATAACAGCATGGAGTCCATATCTCAAAAAAAACATTAAGATTCTTGAGGATGTTCAAAGGAGAGCTACAGAAAGCATAAACGGGTTTAATGAATTGAGTTATGAAGAGAGACTTAGATTACTGAATCTGACAAATCTTTCTTCCAGGAGAATCAGAGGAGACTTAATCCAATCCAAATGTTCAAAGTGGTAAAAAATATCGATCAAATAAATTGGCATGTCCCTCTCCGACTAAATATAAATAATTATCCTACAAGGGGTCATTCATTCAAGTTAAATCGTGAAATTGTCAAAAATTGTGCACCGAGATTCAATTATTTTACTAACAGAGTAGTCAACAGCTGGAATAAACTAAATGCCAATTCAATTGAAGCTCCATCGGTCAACAGCTTTAAGGCGAAAATCGACAAATTATTTAATTAAGACTATATTTTAAGTTTTTATTTATGATCTAGTGATCATTGATTTTATTTTATTTTTATATTGTTGCACATAATCTTTTTGATTTACGTATTTTTACGTTGCAACTACAACTACTACTAAAAAATTAAGAAAATCCGTTATTACGTTGAGGATTAAGTTGATTAATTAAATAAGTTGTCGATTTTCGCCTTAAAGCTGTTGACCGATGGAGCTTCAATTGAATTGGTATTTAGTTTATTTTAGACATAAACAAATTGTGCTGAATGATTGAACAAAATTGTGATGATCTTATTATTGAGAACAAATTTGTGCGAGTAAAAATTAGGACAAAAATGTGCTTGAATTTTATACTGAATTCAATGGTACCAAAAAATAAAATATGAAATTTGTAAGGACTTTTTAATCATTTAGTGTGGAGGAGTAATTAAAAAAAATATGTAATTAATTTTTTAGAGTTTTTATTAAAAAAAAAATTCAAAAAAATATATTAAATTGGATTTATAAAAAAATTAACAATTTGAAATCAATTTTTTTAAATGAATTAAACCAGGTCTCTCAGACATGTATAAATCATTCATAAATTCAATAAACACAAATAAACTATTAAGTTGAATTGGATAATCAACATTGAAAACCTAAAAGATCTTAAATAATATATCAAACGAATTAATAAAGTTTGTTTTGATTTCGATATATTGGTTATCAAGTTTAATAAAGTATTGCTCATCATTTTCATTTTCAATAATCACTAAAATAGGTTGATTTGTTAAATTGTTACATTGATCAGTTATCTCTAAAAATGTTATTCCAAACTAAAATAAAAATTAATTAAAAAAAATTTAAATTATATTTTTATTTTTAAGGTTACCTTGAATTTTTTAACTAAATATTTATAAACATCGTATTTTGAAATTTTCGGTTTGATTTTCTTAATTGAATATTCAGAAACTAAAATACATAGAATCTTCAAGGCAATTTGATTTTGTTCTGAAATAAAAATTTAAACTAATTTTCAAAATAAAAATTATAAAATAGAAATTTTAAGTACTATTAAGATTGGTTGTAGATGAAAATTCTTTGATCAAATTTTGAATAAATGAATCTTTAAGATTTGATGCATATTTTACAATTTTATTTGGAAAGTTATTAGACCAATTGTGAATAAATATTCTTTCTTTTCCAGGAAACAAATCTTCAAAGTCGTTAATTAGCTTAAATTTAAAGAACAAAAACGTTAGTAATTTTTTGGTAAAAAAATAAAAAAGTAATAAAAAACCACCAAGTGAAAAATTTGAAGATATTTTGGATATTTTTCTATAATTTCTGTGATTGATGGAGCTTTAGTTTTTATCCATTCTAATCTATATTTTTTAGTTTTTTCCATTGCATCTTCGACATCTCTTTTATCTTGATCAGTGCAAATAAATTTATTTTTCATGAAAATAATATAATTTTCCAAATCGGTCATAATGTTAGTTTCGGGTTCGTTATCAACTAGATTAATAGATCTTTTGTATGGTCTAGTTTGATTCACTGGATTTTTAGATCTATATCTACGGATCCACCATCCTAAATGACCACGATGACTTTTAGGATTGAAAAAATGTTCCTTAAAAGAAAAGTTTAAATTAAAGTTAAATTTTTTTATTTTAAAAAAGTATTTACGAATCCGTTGTCTGTTTCTTTTTGTAAAAGACATGGAAAAGCATACACAATTGCCATTGCATGTTTTGTTATCATCTCATTTGATGGTTTACTATTACTGAACAAAAACTAAAAATTTTAAATTTGGTTTATTTATTTCAAAAAAATTACCAATTTAAAATCAAATATAATCCTATTGTTTCTACTAAACCTTCCCTCCATTTTGTAAATTCTTTACAATTTGGCTCTGGTATTACAGGTAATTTTTTATTATTTTTTACCAATTCTTTTATCTTAAATGCTTGATTTCATCATTATAAATCTGACTTTTCTGATTAAAATATGCCTCAAACTCTGGTATTGGAGTTTGAACAATCGTTATTTGTGATTGACTTGTATTTGAAATAGATGGTTCGTTTGTTGCAGAATTAGTATTATTAAAATTATTGTTTTGAGAGCTTGCAGTCGAGTTGGTAAGATAAGTTGGTTGATTAGTCGAATTAGTTAGACTATAATGATTAGTCTCATTTTCTAATCGGTTTTGATTAAGTCTCCTAGTAAAAAAATTTTAAAAAAAGACAGTTATTTAAAAATAATCCTTCGTAAAAAAGCTTAAGCTATTCATTTCAAACAAAGAACCATCTTCTTCGATGAAAATTTTTTTAATTAAAAATTTTGGTAACTTCTTAAGTATTTCAGTTTGTATAAATTCAAGGATTATATCATTTGTAGTGATAGTAATAAATTCCATTTTTACCGTTTTAATAACTTTTTCTGAGAAAATTATTTTAAACGTAATAAAAAATGTATCATCCATTTTAATAATATTTTTAAAATATTTAGATAATTTTAGCCCATATTTATAGTTCAATTTTATGTCCTTATAAAAATTTTAAAAATTTTTAGACGAATTAATTTTTAAACTAATTATTCGGACATTCAATCAATTGGAATTTTAAAAATACATTTAGGTTTTACTAGAATACTATTACAATTTTGAATTGTATATCCGTCAAACGGATGAAAATAATAAAGATCATCTAAGCTTATTAGATCAAAAAAACTTGTTTCGTGAATAGAATAAGCATTATAATGTGATATATAATCGGCATATTCATAAATTTGGATAAAAAAATACATTTTATCCTCAATTTGAAGTATTTTTTTTATTATTGCTGTATCGGTTTCATTATTCCTTTTAACCAGAACATACATATTTTCTTGGAACAAAATTCCATAATTTTTAAAACAAACATTTGTTTTCAATAATTCTATAGATGCAAAATTAATTTTTTTTTCCAGAAGATCTCTTATATCCCCTTTTAAGTTTTTTTTTTCTATTTCATCATATTTTAAGATTTCATATTCTTTGTTTAATTGTTGATCACTTCGTAAGCGAAAGTTTGATTTTTTTTACTTACTGATTTTGGAATATTAATTGTATTGTGAAAAGTATGTGCTGCAGTTTTAATAAATGAATGTTTTGCTTCAAATTTAATGGTATTAAAATCGATTAGATTTCCAAGTTCTAAAATTGGCAGTATATTGTTAGATCGAAAAAAAAATTATAGAAAAAAAGACAAAATAAAGGTCGAAATATTACTTAGTTAGAAATATTGGATAGAAATAATTTTAATTGAAAATTAAATTATAGAATTTTTTCTTTCTAGATTTTCTATACTAATATTGTTTTGTTAATTAAAAAAACACAACTTATTATTTAAAAAAGAAAAATTTTAAGCCTATTTATTATTTCAAAAATAAATAATTCTCAAAGTTTTATGGAACAGCAATTTAAAAACTTAACTTTAGATGGTGAATGTGATTCACCTATTAGACTTAGAAATAGGGCTGTTCCACGATATACTCTACCAAAGTCAAATCATACTAATTCAAGTGTTGATTTATTAAAAGAAATAAGTTCAAGTTCTAATATAAATAATGACATTGGAGAAAGTCAAAATCCATCATTTATTCTAGTCGATTATTCAGATTCAGAATCTAATAAAACTGATTTAAATATAAATGACAGTTTAAACAGCTATGAAAATTCTTTTGAAGTTTTTGAAGAAGATGACCTTGTTAATGAGAGTTTAGAAAATGAACCTCAATTGGAAAATTTGAATTGTGAAAAAAACATGATATTTTCAAAAACTAATCAAGAAAAACCAAAGCTTATTTATGGACAAATTAACTCAAATTTTAAAGTGATGTAGTGTTAATTAATTGAAAAATGACATTATTAAAAATTAATTTTTTTTTATTTTTCTATATTTCTGTATCAATTAATTGATTTTCAATAAAATAATTTTCAATATTTCTGTAACAATTAAGTGATTTTTCAATAAAATAATTTTCTATTGATATTGATTTTTTTTTCTGCATAATTTTTCTATATTTTTTTTTTCGATCTAATGAATCACTCCCCTAAAATTGCATAAGGATAATGGACTAAATTATGATGCTTTTTCTTTAGAGATAGATTAGGAAAAAGATCTTTATATAAGTAATGATGCTCTTCGATTAATAACTTTAATTGTATAGAATCATTATTTGTTAATTTTGGAGACAAAGCAAAATCCAAAATTTGATCTAATAATATGTACAGCTTCCAAAATTCATTTTCAATTGGTATTTTATCGCCGATTATAAATGGAAGTAAGCGAAATAAACATTCCATCTTTGACGAATTTTGTCTTAATTTTAATTTTTTACTCTCGTTTCTAATTGCTGTTGGTCTATTTCTAAAATCATTAATTCCATATTTAAACAGATGTATGCGTTGATTTAATAATTCTAATGTAAAAAATTTATCTACGAAGATAAAACGTTCCAAAATTGCAGCTGTTTCTAATGGTATGATTCCCTCGAAAAAGTCATGGGTTATATCAAAAGAGTAATTTGTTACTGTTTTAAAATACTTAAGCTCATTTAAAACACATATATCTTTAATTCCATTTTCAAAAGCATTAAATTCAGCTTTATCAAATAGAGTAGTATATTGTTCATAAGTGAAACGACTAAATTGTTCATCTAAATAACACTGTTGAATTTTATTTGTTGAAGCATCACATAAATGACATATGTGGCTACCATTAAATGATTGTTTTAAGCTGTATAATTGATGTGTCCCTAGATTATCTGCACATGTTTGAAAAATTGACGCATAAAACTCTTCGCCTTCGACATTAAAACCATTTTCAAGTAATTTTATTTCGTCGACAATTTGCCGAAGAATAGAATTTATTCCATACTTTTTTATATCATCACTGTGTGCCGACGCAACCAAAAAAATATTTTTAAGAGCTGATGAATGTTTTCTTGTTAAATTTAAAATAGAAAAATAAAACATTCCTAGCTTATAAACACCAGCTGCATGTCCCAATGGATTTTTAACTTCTATTTCATCAAAAAATAATATTAATTTTAACGTTTTTTTATTCTGCCAAAATTGCGAATATTCGCTTAACATTGGTGTTAAATTAAGATCGCGATTTGAATTAACGATACTTTCGTAAACATTACGATTCTTTAATAAAGCTTCTAATGTTTTTTTAATACTTACAAATTCGAAAGTATTAGATTTTTGAACTAAACTAATATGACCCTCTCTCATTCTCGTATCAAATCTTGTGCCGAAAACAAAAGTCATTGGTTCAATAAAATCTGCATAACTTTTCAAAATTTTTGAATACTGATAGCTATTTCTCATTTCTTGAAATAAATTTGATAAGTTACGATTTGATTCTAAAAAAAATTTCACTAACTCGACAATATCATTAGAGCCAAATTTTGAATCGTTCAAAAATTCTTCTATTCCGCTACAAATAAATTCAATAATTTTCTTAAAAAAATTATTAAATAAATTTATCATTTCGAAAAATAATTTTTCGCTTAATTGAGCTTTTGATTTTAGGTTTAAGGAATTCAAAAAAAAATCCTCATTTGTTCTTTCAATGAAACTTGTGTTTGAGATCTTGATTTTCGATTTTTTTTCTTCTATATGACTAATTATTTTATCAAATTGTTCTTTATCTTTATTTAAATTGAAAATTAAATTATTATCATCGATTTCTATTTGATCATCATAAGAAATAACCATTTCTGAATCTTTTGATAATTTATCAATTTTATGAAAATCCCTTAGATGTCTTTTAAAACCAGACAAAGAACCAAATTTATAACCATTACAACCGGTATATAAACATTGAATTGGAAATATATTTGAACCGAATTTTTCATGACTCTCAAGATGTTTTACGATCAGTTTACGAGAACTAAATATTTTATTACAAACGAAACATTCTATTTTCATTTCTATTTTATAAAAATCAAAATGGAAAACAATGAAAATAATCAATAATATTAAATACAAGCTTAAATACTAATAGAAAAAAATTTTATTTAAAGTTCGTTTTAGATCAGCACAATTTTGTATTTTAAAATATATGAAAGTATTTAAAGTGAACGCGTAAAAATTTTGTTTCGAATTAAGAACAAATTGTTCTTTAAATTGTAACCACACAAAAATGTTTCTAACTATGTGCACAATTTTTTTACTGTGTAAAAAAATATAATTTTTATTAATAGTATAGCATTAGAAAAAAAAATTCTAGAGGAGTGTTTTTGAAAGAGAAAAAAAATTTATCCGAAAATAATAAATTTAGAAAGCTAATTATAATTTTTTTTTTCAAAAATATTGCGCTAAAAACTCAATATGCAAGAAAATGTAAACCGGAACATTCCTTTTTTTCTTGTATGAAACAGCAAGATCAGCCTTTGCACAAAAAAAATGTTTGTAAAACATCTTGATAGCTTTATTGTCCTTGTTCATTTGGATTGCTTTCCAAAATCTGTTTCATAATTTCATGCACAAATATGTTCATTATAATCCGTTTAACCATTAATTTATTCGTCTGATCCTGTTGAGGAAAATAAAAGCTCGGAACTTTAGATATTTTTTGTTTTAACATAATGTCTAAAATTGGCCATATTTATGGCATAAATGCTTTTTTTACAACGTTTTGGAATTTTGGTATAAGTTTTTTAGGTTATTATATTCAATTTTGCGAATTTTTGAATGTGTAGAATCATATTAGGCCATATTTTTTAATCTCTTGACGATGACACCCACTGACATTTTTATTTTACAAATTACTTGTAAAAGGAAGGAGAACTTACTAGAGAAAATAAAGATTTTTTTGAAAAAAAGATCCAACTTTTTAGAGTTCAAACTTTTTTCGGTTCAAACTTTTAATAGGATAAGTTCGAACCAAATTGGAACTTTTTTATGATATTAAAAAAAAATTTTTTTTTTTTATGAAAAGTTTTTTTGGTAATTTTTAATGGTTTTAAAAAATTTTTCAGGAAAAAAAATTTTATTATCTGAAAAAGTTCAAACCTTGATAAGGTACTATCTTATCAGTTCGAAATTTTTAAGTTTCAATCCTACACTGCTAATTAGAAGGTATTTTACAACCTAAAATGTGTTAAAAAAGGTTATTAAAATTCTCTAAAAATACCATAAGGTATCTTAAATGTATTATTTTACAATAATGTTTTAATTTTTGTACGTTTAATGTAATAAAAACCCAACTTTTGAAATAAAACGTTTGAAACAAAATACCTAAAATTGAAATGTTACGATTTTTATACTCAATATGCATAAAAAATGCATGTTTATTAAATCTTTAAGTTCGAAATATCTTACCATAAAAATGTAATGAAAAGGTATTCGAAGCTGAGAATATCTTTAATTTTGAGATTTTGTAACTTAAAAATTTTACAGTGAAGTTCGACCCTTTTTTTTTTCTGAAAAGTTCGAACTGAAACAAACATTTCTCGAACAAAAACAAAGCATTTCGAACAGAAACAAAAACTGTTCGAACATTGTTGGAAAACATGTTTTCTCGGAAAGTTTGTTTTAAAAAAGGTGACTCGCAAAACTGTTTATGTGCCAGATTTTTAGTTTTTCTTTTTTCATGTTTATTTAATTTTCACCCATATTTTTTAATGCAAAAATATTTTACTTAAATAAATATTTGAACTCTCTACTTTTTAAGTTTAAAATAACTTCTGAGAACTCATAAAAAATTGAGAAATTTTAGAAAACATCTTGATCTTTACAAAAATTTTTTTCGGATATTTTTCTAAAAAGATAATTTAACACTAGGGAATTTGAACAATCTGGCTTTAAAAAAAAATAAATATAAAAAGAAAAATTGAATTATTCTTAATTTTAATTAAATTCAAACAAATATCTAATCAATTATTAATAGCTTGGCTTATTTAAAATTAGATTTTTAAAGTTTTTTTTCTTTTTGGAAAATTTCAGAAAATTCAAAAAAGTAGATGTTTACCATTTTTGTTTAAACAATTTCTTCTTTGTTTGTATTTAGTGTTTGTATAATGAAAGTTGACTTAACGGTAAATTTAAAAAAATTAAATTATTTTTTAAAAATGTTGAAATTCTTAGTAGTTTTATTTCAAATTTTTGCCTTTTCTAATTCTGAAGTGCCTGTTAATGGTCAATGTGGTGGAACCTATTGGCATGGAGAGACTGTTTGTGATAGTTCCTCTTTTTGCCAATACAAAAACGCTGATTATTCAGAATGTTTACCAAAACCAAATGATCCAACAAAAGTGAATGAATGGGGACCATGTGGAGGGAAAAACTATGTTGGAAATACAATTTGTCAAGATTGGCTTACTTGTGTCTATCAAGATGAATACAATTCATTTTGTCTAAAAGTAGTAAAAAATCCAAATATTAATCCAATTACCTCGACAAAAGCGATCTACGAAAATACCGCGGAAATAATTTCAACAACAAATTCAATTTCATCAAAGCTAGATATCAGAAATGAAATTTCTGAAATATTAAATTCTACAATGAAGGAGATTCAGACAACAGTGTCAACTTATTTTTCTACAGAACCTTATCCGAGTAATTTGTATTCCTCAACAAAATCAACTTTAAAAATAGAAGATATTCCAACAACAGTGTCAACTTATTTTTCTACAGAACCTGATCCGAGTAATTTGTATTCCTCAACAAAATCAACTTTAAAAATAGAAGATATTCCAACAACAGTGTCAACTTATTTTTCTACAGAACCTTATCCGAGTAATTTGTATTCCTCAACAAAATCAACTTTAAAAATAGAAGATATTCCAACAACGATCCCAACCTATTTTTCTTCAGATATTTGGCAAGGATTAACTTTTAAAACTTTTTTGCCTTCAACTTTAGAAAAATTTTTTACTCAAGATAAAATTTCAACCACACAAATGTCTGTTTCTGAGAATTCAACAGCAGATAAAAATGGCTCAATTAATTACCTATATGAATCAATAGCTAATATTTATTTGACTTCAAAAACTGAAATAACTACTGCATTCCCAACAAGTTCTGTGTCTCAAATTTTTACATTAGAATCAATTGAAAGTGTTATAAATTTGATTGAAGGACCGATCGAAATAAATAATTGTCTTACGAATTGTTCAAATCATGGAATTTGTGTAAAACTAAGTAAAAATATTTATGGATGTTTATGTAATCAAAATTTTATTGGTTCATCATGTCAATATAATTCAAGCCCATGTTCATCGAGACCTTGTCTTAATAATGGCACATGTCAAAACTTAAATGATTCTTATTCTTGTTTATGTAATGACTTTTATAAAGGAAGAAATTGTGAATTAGAAATAGATGTTTGTTTAAATGAGACATGTTCAAATAAAGGCCTATGTTATAATTTTGATTTTAAGCCAAAATGTAAATGTTTTAAATCATATAGTGGTGACAAATGTCAAATAGAATCAAATGAACTCAAAGTCGTAAAAGTTACAATTAAAACAGCATCGATAATAGCAATTATTGTCATCGCCAGTTTATTTTTAATTTTGATTCTGTGCGACATAGCAAAATTATTTAGTAAAGAAATTCATGTAAAAAAGAAAAACCGATCAGTTGTGATTAAAAAAAAGATTTTCTATAAAGTTTAAATTAAGAACAAAAAATAAAATTCCTTTTTCTTCATTTTAAATTTTAAAATTATAATAAGATTATCGAGTTTTATTCATTTGCCCTTTTTTTCTTTAATGTCTAAATATTAATTATCTAAATAAGCACTTTTGAAAGACGAATTGATCAAAAAAGAATTTCATAATTAAAATCTTAAATATGACTCAAATATCTTAATAAGAAAAAAAGATCAAATAAAGGGGCTCACGGTTTTTCAACAATTTTTTCACACCTTTGCTGTTTTTCAACAATTTTTTCACACCTTTGCTGTTTTTCAACAATTTTTATAACGAAAAAAAAAGGCGGAGACTTACTTTTTATTTTTACAATTAAGTGATAGAAAATTGTTGAAAAACAGTTCATTATAATAAATTATCATAATTTTTAGTGGAAATTGCAAATTTTAAAATGTGATTAAAATATTACAACAATAGAATATTTTGGCAAACTCTGAAAAGTACTGTTTCCGATTTCAATCTTCCATCGATAGACACGATGGCATTTCCAGGAGATTCTGAAAAATTTATTTTTCCCAAATTTCAAAATTAGCTTATCAAAAACTTATAAGCGGATTTTTTCGAAACTGTAAGTTTTTTAAGTTTCAAAATCTTAACATTGAAGGTATTCTCAGATTCGAATACCTTTTCATCACATTTTTAGGATAAGATTTTTCAAACTTAACGATGTAATAAACATGGATTTTCATACATATTGGGTATAAAACTTTTTATTTCAAAAGTTTTTATTACTTAAAACGTACAAAAATTAAGACATTATTGTAAAAAAATACGTTTAGAAAACCTTGAGGTATTTTTAGAGAATTTTAATAACCTTTTTAACACATTTTAGGTTTTAAATACCTTGTAATTCCCAGTGTAGGAGTAAGATAACTAAAATATTACTTAATTTTTAGTTAATACTTGAAATATATTTGAATGTAAACGTTGGAACTTTGATGGCACTTTTTAGACTGGACATTTTTTGTTTTAATGGTGTTTCAGACGATCAAAAAGAGGTTGTTTATGTTATTTTTTGTGCATAATTTGAAATTATTTTTTTTAAATCTTTTGAGTGGATATTCATATCATCCAATACAAACAAATATAATAAAATTAGATTTTTTAATAATTTCCTGTGATAAAATTTTTTTTCGCACTTTTTTTTTCTTTTTTACCGGTGCGGTGTATGAAATAAATTGTTGAAAAACAGCAGAATCAAATAAAGTTTATTAAAATATAAACTAAGTTATAAATTATATATTTTTCGTTTTTTATTTATTCTACTGTCAAAATATCTGTAACCTTTTTCTCATGAGATTTTCTAAACTTATCATTTGTTCTCACAAGAAAATGAAAAAATCTTATGATTGCTAATAAAATAATAATGAGAACTCATGAGAAAATCATTACAGAGATTCCCAATGAGAACAGGAAGAGATTTCGACAGGGGTAAGATTATAGATCAAATAATTGAATTTGCCTAGTATTAAATTTTTCAGTCAACGGTTAATAACGGTTAAACGAATGTACTATTTAGGGTTAACTGATTTAATCACGGTTAGCAAAATTTTTTTTGTGATATTTTAAAACAAATTATTTGGATCTTTAACTTAACTAAAAAATAAGCTTTGTAACAGATATGAAAGGCCCAAAAAAATTAAGCAATCACAACCCTTCATTTATTTAGAAAAATATTATCGAAGATTATTTCGAAATTCACCGAAAAGGTTTCATAAAATTTTAAAACTTTTTGAAATGTAAAAAAATCAAGGCAGTGAGGGGTTAAAAACCTTAATCGAGTTTTTTTTTGTGAATTTTATTGAAAACAGCAAAAGAAACGAAAAAAAAAATTTGTTTTTACAAACCAAATAAATTTTCAAAAATACATGTTTTAATCGATAAAAAAATTTTTTTTCAAGAAGAAGGTCGGCGCATTTCATGTAAGTTAGGAAATCTGTTATAAAAAAAATTATCAAAAAAAAAAAAAGAAAATTTGTGAAAAAACTTTGAGAAAAATCCTAAACTAGAGAAAAAAAGAGTCAATATCATCAATAACTCCCCCATTTTGTACATGCATGCATTTATTCTCATAACACAATTCAAATCTTGACTGTTAGCTGGCTACTTTAGACACTCTATTTTGTTATCAATGAATCATTAGGGTTACTTTTTGGCTCTATGGCAAGGTGCATTGTATAGCTGAAATATGAACGACTGGTCTTGGTGTAGCTTTTCTATCGGTTCAATCAAGTTTTTATTTGGAATTAGCATGTATCTGGTTGCATTTAATATCTCATCAAAGAAACAATTAATACATAGACCATAATAACTCATACAACACCATATCCCAATCGAACCACTTCCTTGCTATATACGTTTAATGATACAATTTTGATTGTTTTTCTCTGAAGTGGTTCTTCGAATGCATATTCTGTTTCGGTTGTCAACTTCAATGTTCATTTTATCACTGAAAAGAACTTCTACATTTAGACACTGGTCATGATTTTACCATTTTACAAAATGCTTTTCTAGCTTTTTTGAAAGGCGAGGCTTTTTGACAGCAATTTTCCATTCGAGCTTATTTGCCCATTAAAGCTCTTTTCAACTCTTTTCAACTCTTTTCCGATAGTTTCCAAAAATTTTCCTTGTTACCTCATCGTTACAGCTTTGATTCTGTCTTCAAGGGTAACTAATGGACGATTTTTGAATTCTGAAGGCATTTTCCAACTTAAAATTTTTTTCAAATTGACTGTTTTTTTTGGCAGTAGCGTAATACTATATTAACTTTTATCCAAAATTCGATAAGGGTTGGTTATGAATTTAGGAAAAAGGACAGTAAAAATCACATTTTATCTCTTGATAAAGAGAACATTTTTTTTTAAAATAAATTCAATTTTAAACTTAACGTAAATGCTCGATTTTTATGACATGTCATTAATATAGGATACCCTATATTTATGACATGTCGTTATGTATCGAACAGTGGTTGAAAAAATCGATCTAAGACATGTCATAAAAACCGAAAAAGACCTTTTTTCGAAAAATTAGTAACCATTTTTATGACATGTCAGAAATATACAGTACATTTCTGAAATAAGTTGACAGTCTGCTTAAGAGGCTGCTTAAGA
>NTPY01000309.1:70995-154998 GCA_002922825.1 Brachionus calyciflorus | reverse complement strand
ACGTTATATAACGCTATATAACGTTATATAATGATTGTTACAAAGTAACAAGCAGCACTGTATAATATTTTAAATAAAAAATAAAATAGTTTTCTCAAAAACCTAAACTTTCTTCGATATTATCATTATATATTTAAATTTTTATTCAAAAAATTTCCGGAATCGCTTATCAATTGAGGAATAAAATTTAAAGATACTAATATTAATGACTTGGGGCACCTTAACATATATAAAATCTTAATTCATAATATTTTATCTCAATACCTTGGAAAAATTATTGTTTTTTAAATTAATTAAAGTTTGTTATTAGCTTTATTTAAAAACTTTGGGTTATTTCGACTCGGTTGGCTAAAAAATCTAGTAAAAAAAGCAAGAAATTATAAAAAAAAGAATTGTGATATTATTAAAAGTTTTTGAAGTAAATATTATTTTGGGGTTAAAATTTAACAAATTACTCATTTGGATTTCAAAATTGAAGGAAACTTAGAAATTTAAGAAATATCATACATCAAAATCCGAAACAAAGTTAACGAAAACAAAAACAATGTTTAAACATAGCATACACAGAACCGAAACAAAAACAACACAGAACAGAAACAAAATCGACATAAAACCAACCCAAAACAATTTAAAAATGCTTCTGTTTCGGATTGGTTTTGTTTGTATATGTTCTGTATAAACAGTGTTTAAACAGGTCGTTACCTTTTTTTTGGATTGTGCTGTACAATGAGGTTTTTAAAAATGTTCATTTTATTATTTCATCGAAATTGATGAAGCTTAGTTACAGTGAAGTTTGAAGAGACAGGGATAATTTTAAAAAAATCAAATCTATTAGACGTCGAAGAAAAATTTAAATTTTTCCAAATTTTTTATAAATCAATTTTTTCAAATAAAAAATAATTTTAAAACTATTTTTTTATCCAAGAAATTCCAGTTTATTTGTTGACTAAAACCTACAATTTGTTCAGAATTTTTTCTAGTTTTAGAAAATATATTGTTCAATATGGGTCATAAGGATAATTAAATGACAGATTTAAATGTTACTTACAAGTTCAATTTTGTTCAATTTAGCCTTTAATTTTTCATTTTCTAATCTTAGTCGAACATTCTCGTCGTCAAGTCGTGTAAATAAAAAACTATTATAATCGACCATTTCATTTATTTCATTTTTTTGTTCCAAAAATAAACATTTGATTAAAAAAAAATTATCCAGTTTTAATTTCAGTTCGGACAGAATTCTTCGACAGGTTTTACCTCTTTCTAAGAATAAACGTCTCAAAAAACTCGTTTAAAAAATTATAAGTTTTCTTTTTTTTAAAAATAAGCTTAAGAGATAGAAAAAATTAAACTTAAAGGATAGTATGTTGATTTAAAAAAATTAGTTAAAATTTTGTACAATTTAATTATTTTAGGTACTAAATTTGATTTTTAAGCACATTTATGTGATTTAAAAAAAAAATTTAAATATAAGCGCAATAATGTACATTTTATAGTAGCTTAATCTACTATAGTACGTTTATCGCAAAAATTTGATTTTATTGTCACTTCTTTGTGAAGTGAAAATCAGAAAAATGTGAATTTTGATCACTATAAAAATCTCGAAATTAGAAAAAAAAAACATTCATTAAATTTTTTTAAAAAAATTAAATTTTTTTTTTTTTCTATTTTTAGATTTAAGTAAATCCAAGGACTTCATCTTAATTTTATTAATTACAAATTCTTAGTAAGCGCTTTACTTTTCAATTATAAAAAAATAATTCATTAAATTTTTTTAAATTATTTAATTAATATTTTTTAATTTTAGTTTGAAGTAAATCTAAAGACGTCATCCTAATTTCATTAAAAAAAAATTTTATTTAGAGCTTAACTTTTCAATTATGCATTTAAATTAATCGAAATCATCTTTTCGGCGGTTCAATTAAGTCTTTTAGATTTTTTTTACAGACAAACCTAACCCTTAAAGCTGAATCTTGTTCGTTTTATTTTTTGAATGATATAATTTAATTTGCGCCTCTAATTTCAAACCTTTTTTAAACCAAATTAATTATTTGAAATTAATAGTCGGATAGCATTTTTAATATTTTTAAAAAACTTATTTATATATATTCTTTGATAAATTCCGATTTATAAATCTAAATAACTTTTTTAGAAAATTATTTGAAAAATTCACTTGACAATTCTACTTGAAAATCTTTGAAACTTGTATGCTTTCATTTATCGGTATAGAATTAAAGCTTAAAAATCTTAGATTCTGAAAAAATAATTTCTATTAAGACTTTTCTAAATTTCGAGGAAATTTTTTTAAAAAAATTATTTTAAAATTAAATTTTTGAATAAAATTGAAAAGTAAATTCGGATTTTGGTGTGAAACAAGAAATTCACATTTATGTGGATAAAAAAAAACTAAAATAATCATTAAAATGTGCATAAAACATCACCTTTTTGTATAAAAAATAAGTACATTTTTGTATTAAAAGAATCACATTTAGCTGACCAAAAATGCACCTACGAAAAATGCACATTAAACCGCGTAACAAAAAATCTAGATAAATGTGCGTAGTTTAGTAGCTAAAATAATTACAGTGGATCTTGAACTCTGTGAAATCTTATTTTCGAAAATTATATATTTCTACAAGTTTTATAAAATTAAAGAATATTTAGCGTTTCTTTACAGACTCTTTAAATTTTCATTGAAAAAGTGTTGACTCAGTTGTGTATGATCGTTTACTTTGTTTTAAAATGTAGCTTTAAATCAAGATAGCTTAAGTACTACAAATAGATATATTTTTTCAAAAAAAAAAAACAATAAACAAATTTAATTTTATTCTAAATTTTGCCAAAACAAATCATCAAGCGTTTCGCTAATTTCTTCGGAAATTTCTAAATAATTCAACGGGTTCCCATCAAAATCACTCACACTTATCTTAATTTAAATTTAAAAAAAAAACAAAATTCTATTAATTTTATTTTAAATTTTACTTGATAAAAACTGCTATTCTTGTAATAACTTAAATTATCACTTGATTTGAATAAACTTTCAAAAATTTTTTCTTTCTCTGATAAATCTCGAAATGCTTCGAATTTTATTTTCAAACAAAAATATTTCAAATCATTTATTCCTTTAAAATGATCATCTTCAATTTTCTCCACTAACGAAGCCTTACCATATATAGTTATTGCTAAATATTCTAATTGTTTTAAATACTCGAAACAATTTGTATCGAATTCTCTAACATCTTCAATTTCTAAATATTTTAGATTGCACAAATTTTGTCCGAATTTGGGTATATTCTCAAATTTACAGATCAAAACTTTTAAATTTTGCAAATTAAATTGATTTAAAAATTGATGATCTGAACAAAAACGATTAGCTTCTAAATATTGTAAATCTTTGAAAGCCTCTGGATTATCATAGACATCTTCTGGAAGCTTTGATATATTTAAATACTTTAAAGCCTGTGTATTAATATCATGACTTTTTGTAAGCTGATCGAAAGTTAAAGCTTCCAAAGTCGACGATACATTTTTTAAATAGAATAAAAATGAACTATTTATATTCAAATATCGAAGATTTTCTAAGCCTTTTAAATTAACTTTATTTTTAATTATATTTTCTCTTAAATTTAAACAAATTAATTGTTTAAGAGGTGCGAAAACGTTATCGCCAATTTGTCTTATATCATTGGATTGTAAATTTAAATATTTTAAATTTACAAGTCCATCAAAACATCCATCATCAAGATATGAAAGACAACAACTACTCAAATTTAAATAAGTCAAATTAATTAAGCCATTAAAAGAATTCGGTCTTATTTCTTGAAGTCCTCGCAAAAATCGAGCGGAAACAAGATTTTCTAAAATGTCAAAATCATTCGAATCTATTAGACCATAATAATCGTTTATAAAAAGTCTTTTAATAGTTCGTAAACTTTTAAAAACTTTTTTTGGTATTAGATAAAATCCATACATTTCAAAACTCACTCCCTGAATCATGTCTTTATTAATATAATCATTCATAAAATCAAAATTAACATGAGAAAAATTTTCGAATGTTCCTCTTTTAATTCTCAAACCATTTAATTCATATTTTGTTGAATTTGTAAAATCAATAATTAGATTTTCCTCAGCTAAACAATTTAATAGACAAGATTTGTTCACTTCCTTAAAAAGATATAAAAATTTTTTTATCTATTTTTGATTTTTAATTGAATAATAATTTAACTTAAAAAAAAGTCAAAGAATGAAAGCAATTTAAGCAAATTCTTTGGAATGTGAAGTTTATTTCTATTCGCTCATATCAACACGTTCAATTTAATTTTAACTTATTAATTTTCATAGTTTTTCTGTAGCTTTAAATTGCTTCAATATTTAAAAACTTTGCTATATGTTGTAGCCCTCTTCTATGACTTCAACTACTCTTCATAAATGCATTTAAATTAGCTGTTTTAATACTTTCTTACTAAACAGTCTACAACTGTTTAGATTTAAAGTAAAAAATCACAGTGTTTATTTCATTTTAATTTAGTTTTCTCTTTATTATTATCTTGAAAGCTCACTTATTACAGTCTGTTTAAGAGGATATTTTTTTTTGTTTGAAACTTGCTCTTGAGGACGTTGCCAATGGGATGATTAAGATCCTCTTAAGATTTATTTAAAAAGTTGTCTTAAAATTAATTTCAGAAGTGTAATGTAAGTTCAAAAAAATTACACTGTAAATTTTTAATGCCTAATTTAGACAGCATAAATGTGGAAAAAGCAGTGAAAGAGAGTAGTATTGGTGACCGGCCTTTTTTTTATCGAGACTTGGTCGACCTGGTCGTTCGGGTTCCTTTCGACGAATCTTTTTGATGGTTAAAAAAAAATATTTGATTTAGAAAAATTGAAGAATTTTTTTTTAGCCGTCAAAAAAGCCATACGTATAATTGACCGTCAAAAGGACCGTGAACGATATCAGTCATAATTTGAATTTAAAATAAAAACCTACTTCAAAATCATCAAGATACTTCTCCCTTTAAAAAAAATAATTGAATTATTTATTTTTGAAAAAAAAGGTTTTTCATCAATTCCAATTGACTACTTTTTTTTCTTTTAAATTACCTAAACTTTGGTTCAAAAGTAACAAAGTCATGGTCATAATTAGCGATGAATAAATTTGCAATATAGTAATCATTTATTTTTTCATAAATAAAACAAAACTTTAATCTTTTTCCAATGTTCTCATCGCTCAAGTTTTCATCTCTGCATTTTTGAATCTCGTCTAATATTAACATTCGTTCCTTATTTAAATCTTCTATTTCTTCTTTATACTCGGCAGTGTTTAGACTAGAGAGTTCTGTTTCAAAAATTATGTCTATTTTTCTGACTAAATCATCATGATATTCAACAATGTCTTTTCTAGTCAAAAGTTTTATTTCCAAAGGAACCTGTTTATTCTGTTTATTTTCTGAACAAATAGTATTTTGAATATGTTCTTTTATCTTGTTCAATATTTCTTTTTTTTCTCGAATTAGGTCATTTTCAGTTTTATCATCTAGTTTTTGATATAGCTTACGCCTTATTTCTTGAAGTCTATCGCTGTAGTTCGAAACTATCATTTGCAAAAAAAAAAAACAATTTTCTTCAAGAGTTAAGTAAAAATTAAAAAAAATTTGATCATTAACTTATGAAATTTAAATTATTTTAATTTTTTTATTTATTGGTGGGAATTTACCCAAAACACATCATCAAAGAAATATGAAATTATTTATTTAATTTAAAAAAATTTAAATTTTTTGCAAAATTATTTTTACAAAAAATAATTTGAAAAATTATTAATTTTTATCTTTATTAAATAAGTTCATATTTCTTTGATGTGTTTTGGGTAAATTCCCACCAATAAATAAAAAAATTTTGTAATGCATACCGTAAAACCTTGTTTATAAGCGCACCCCAGACCCCCCCCCCCTTTTTTTTTTCAGAAGAACAAGCATCAGAAAAATTTTAATTTTATTATATTTTTACAGACCACACTATACTTACCAGGAATGTCATAATAAAATATTAAATTAATTTTTTTAGAGTACAGTAGTTTCCGGTTATAATAACTTCCAAATTGCATGAAATTTTATTTATTATAGAGGCGAATTTATTATAGACAAAAAACGAAAAAAAATTTTCTTATATTTTGTCAATCAAAGGATTTAATTCGATAGTTGAGGATTTTTAAATTCAAAAATATGCTTCATTACTATATTAAAATCAAATTTAAGAAAAAAAAGAATCAAAATTTATTTTACCCCAATTGATAAACCGAGTAAATTCTATAAGAATATAATCTTAATTAATTGTTTTATTGCGAAATAGAGATAAATTTATAAAAATACAATTGGTTCTGTTTATTTTATAAAATATACAAATGAATGATGCTAATTGACAAAAGCTAATATGTAACTTTTTTGTTCTTTACCTCGCCTTATTAATGTTTTACTTTTGGTTTTGTATTTATTTAACTCTAATTTATAATAAGCGAGAAAATTTACATATAAAATATTCAAAATGTCTCCTAAATTAAGTTTATATCAAGCGATTATTTATTATAAGTAGTTTTATAATAGCCAAATGAATTTACATAATAAACATATCAAATGTTTTTGTATTTTTAAAAAAGGGGGGGGGGGTTTTTAAAAAAGGGGGGGGGGGTCTATAACCGGATTTATTATAGTCGGAAACTACTGTACGATTTTTCCTTTCAAAGAGGCGATTTTTAGTCGCTTATAAGCAAGGTTTTACGGTACATGAATTGAATCAAAATGGCAGAGAAAAAAAATTTGATCATTTTTTTTCAATTTTCACTAAGAAATTTAAAAAAAAAGTTTTCATAAAAAATTTAAAAAAATAATTTTTTAATATTTATTCTAAAAATCATAAATGAAGATTATAAACATATTGATACGGAAAGGAAAATGATACGGAGAAGTTGTTCCTGAGCAAATTGTTATTTTTTGTTTAATTAAGTATTTAGATATTTTCTTAAATTGAGGAAAAAAATACACATGTGTAAAATAAGCAAATTGATCCTTTCAAAAAAAAAGGAATTTTATCTTGAAAGAAAATGACATTTTTAATTTTTTTAATGAAAATTTATCCTTATAATTTTCCTTTTCATAAAATCATTAAATAACCACTTGAAATAATAAAGATGCTTAAAAAATTTCGACAAAAAAAAACTTTGAACTAAACAAAAATTAGTTGAACTAGATATCATATTAATTACTTGGAAAAAATAAGAATCTGGAAAAATTTAATGCTAAAAAAAACTTTGATTGTACTATGAATTGATTGAACTATATTTTGCTTTTTTCATGTGAAAGTCTTATAATTAGCACATATTTATATATCATTCAATATTTAAATAACCTGTCCAAATTATATTCCTCATAACTATTTCCTTATTTTATCACAAACAATTAAACAATAAAAATGTCTAGCGAAAAAATAACATTCATACAAAGCAACTTTGGTATTGAAAATAAAATCCAAAGTAACTCTCATCCAGTTGCTATTTATCAATATAGAACTTATTGGTGGAAAGAAAAGAATGCTGATAAATCGGCTCGGTATGCTTGTAGCCAAACAAAGAGACAAAAATGCACATCTATAATAAAAATAAAAGGTGATGCAGTAGTCTGTGAAACTGGCCATCATTTTTGTCAAATGCTTGATGAAGCTGATGTCAAATGTATGGAATCTGAGCAAGCGCTTAAAAAAATGGTTCTAAAAGAGACCTCAAAAACCATTCGGGCTTGTTATAATGAAATAATCAAAGAACTAGTTTGCAGTGGGATACCCAAAAATGTAATTGCAGCTAAATTTCCATCATTTAAAAAAATATCAAGTGCACTCCAGAAACGAAGACGAAAGACAACGCCGAGTGTACCAAAAGATTTTCAAAATCTAAAAATCGAAGGCGAATATACAGAAACAGTCAAAGGCGATCTATTTCTTCGTTTCGACAATCAATCAGAGGAAAATAGAATAATTATTTTTGTTGACAATGAATCGTTAAAAATATTATCAGAATCAAAATACTGGTTAATGGATGGGACTTTCAAATGCGCTCCGAAAAATCTAGAACAGCTGTTTACTATCCATGCCTTGATTAACAATATTGCCATAGCATGTTGTTACATTTTGTCGAAAAAACGTGATGAGTCCGTCTACCGTGAGATATTTGCCTGTCTGAAAGACCTTGCCTTATCTCAAAATATTCTTTTGAACCCAAAAAATGTAATGGCAGACTTTGAAATGGCCAGTACGAAAGCATTTACTTTTCATTTTCCTGATGTAGAAGTAAAAGGATGCTGGTTTCATTTCAGGCAAGCGATTAACCGTAATGCAATACGTTATGGTCTAAAACAACATTACCATCGGTTGGATTATAAAAAATTTATCAACTCACTGGGAGTTCTTGCTTTGCTACCTATTGAAAGAGTTCAAGAAGCTTTTGAGTTGATAAAAAGCTTTACACCAAATGACCCAAAATGTCATCAGTTATATGACTATTTTGATCGTCAATGGATGAAAAGTAAGCAATTACTTAAAAAAAACAATTTTTTATTTTTTTATATTATTTTTTTAAGAAACTCCGGTCTTACAATGGAATCATCATGATTCAAATATCCGAACAAACAACAATGTAGAAGGCTTTAATTCAGCCTTTAACCGACACATACGTACTGTTCATCCTAATATTTTTTGTTAATCACGTTTTTAAAAGAGCAACAAGCAATCGCAATTGTTGACTATGCTAGGTCAAAACAATGTCAAAATATACGCCAAAGAACAAAAAAAAAAGAAGATAAACAACTTACGCTCGAATTAATTAAAATACAAGATAAAGAAAATGCAAATCTCGCTCAATATCTAGATAATTTAGCACAATATGTTGAATTTCCTTACGAATATTGGCATCAAAGTTATACCCCGGACTTAGAGACTTTATATTTTGATGATATACAACAACTCGAGCCTTTACCATCTTTATTATCGATAATAGAACCAATACCTCAATCCATGTTATTATCTCAAATAACCCCAATTTATGAAAATGAACCGTTTCAACAGTCTGAGGAAGTTCCACCAGAAATATTCATTGATTTAGCTAATGATCATTTAAGTAATCAACTTCAACAAACATTTACAGCTTTAACCACAGTTTCAATGACCGAATCAAATGTTAATCCTCAATCAAGTAGTCGACCAAGAATAGCTGATATTTTACATGAATTAGATTTAGAAAACCTAGAAGACGAAGACTTCAATTATATCGAATCAAATTTAGACAAGAGAAATTTAGATAGAATGTATGCTGAACGAAACATTGAACGACAAGAGAGAGATAAGGCTATCGAAGAAAGAAAAAAATTGGTAACAGTCGAAGAAATAGATCTAGAAGTTCGAAAAATTTGGAAAACAAATGCTGTATCTAATAAAAGAAAACGCATAAGCCAACTTGACCGAGAACAGGCGAAAAAAAACATTTTCAAGCGTATCAGAGAAGAAGAAGAATACAATTTGAATATTAGATTCTTAGAACGTCAACGACAAGAAAATAATTGAGCCTTTTTTTCGTTCCTTTTTATTCCTAATAAAGAGAAAAAAAAATATTTTATTCTAATTAATAAATTTTTAATCATCTATCTTTTTACTCATTTAAAAAAAAATATTTATTTTTTATCTTTTTATCAGCGTAATAAAGTTACAATATCTATTTCTTTATTATAATAAATTACTTAAACATTAATTTGCTAAGCATATCTTTTTCTTTATATTAACAAACTACACGAATATTTTTTTGCTCAGGAACAATTTCTCCGTATCAATTTCCTTTCCGTATCAATTTGAAATTTACCTAAATGAGATAAAAAATTTTTTTACTATATTAATATTCACAAATATACTTTGTTTTAGAATTTCTCGGCAAATCACTTTAATAACATCAATCTCCATTATTATCATGCTTAAAATTGACATATCTATTTCCACCATCATTTAAATCTTGACATAAAGTAGAACTTAGAGCAGTATCAGATCGAATATAGCTATACCAGCGATCGGTATCATCACCTCTTCTTCTTCCATTGACCCAATATTGTCCAAGGTCAGTTTTATCCAAAACAATCTCAATCTAATTGTTTGAATCTATTTTAATCAATGTTCATCTTGCAAACTTTTTAGAATTATGATTAGAATTAAAACTTTTAAAAAATAAATAAAAAACTTACATCATAACAATTTGAATTAGCACTATTGCCTGATGAACTAACACTACTCAAATGATAGCATTTAGTTCCAAAAAAAAATAATCTGGTTTTACCAACCACCAGATTCCTCACAATCACATTTTTTATCTATACACATAGTCTTTTCTATTTTAGTTTTACATTCATAGCTTTCAGTGCATTCGGAAGAGTAAACTTTAGCTGGAACACATTTCGGTATAGATAAACTATCATCCCAATATGTTTCTATTGATGTTTTTCGAACACCATCACAACGTTTCACCTGAGAAAGTGTTTGACAATTAAAACTATTTGTCAATGATGCTAGACAAACTAAGTCTTCAGATAGATTTCAGTCTGAATTTGAACCACATATTACATTAGTAAGATATGTTAACTTGCATTCTTTTTGAGAGGCTGACCATGTGTAACCAGATTTACAAACAAATTTTTTATCCGTAAAATCACAATCTAATTTTAAGTGTGATTTTTCACATTTACTATCTGTAACATCAACCATTTCGACACAATTGCCAATAACTCTATCAAAATAATAATAACCTACACATTTACACCCATTTACAGAGTCACAGAACATTGGACTTCGACACTTGTCATCAAATGTTAAGCCCTAATTTTAACGAGATTCGAATTCTTCAACTCGAGTTTCACAGCTAAAACCAGTAAAATACTTCGAGTCTTAGCATAAGCCTTAAACGAAGCCTATTTTAAAAAATTTATAAACTTATAAATAGTTTTTAAAAAAAGCCATAACTCAATAAATGAGCTCACATTGAGCATCCTAGCTCCAAAATTCTGTACAGGAATACCAAGGATCCTTAGACCTTAGAATTCTTTAAAGATCAGTTTAGCTTTCGGAAAATAATCAATAAATGATAAAATTCAACTCTTAGAATTCAAACTTAATCAAGATTTAATAGCTCTTAAAAAAGTTTTTTAAATGGGAAAAAACAATCGAAAAACGTATTGAAGCAACTAAACTCCAAAATCAAGCACTAAAAAGTTCCAAGCAAAAACCAATGAGTAAAATATCAGTGCCATTTCATGTAAATCGAAAATTCGCACCAAAAAGAAACAAAGAACTTGTGTCAAATACAGCTGAAATTTTAAATTCAACTGAAGTATCTGAATTTCCATCATCAAATGTTAAGCCCTAATTTTAACAAGATTCGAATTCTTCAAATCGAGTTTCACAGATAGAGCCAGTATAATACTTTGAATCCTCACATAAACCTTAAATAAAGCCCAATTTTTTACTAAAGATTTTATCAGGAAAAGTTTATTAGGGTACATCTTAAAAAATATATTTTAAAACTTACAAAATTTATCGTTTTTACAAATTGTTGAATCTGAATTTAAACATTCACTAGTCGATTCACATGTTCGACTATAACGTTTTTGAGGAACACATGCTGCTGATGTTTCTGACCAATAATACCTTAGTAAAAAATCATTTAAAATATTTTATCTGTAATTTTTTATTAAAAATTAATTAATTTTTAAATTCATCATTAAACGGAAAAAGAAATTCTATTCAAGTTAATATTTAAAAATTTGTAGACTTTCGGAGATGATAAATTAATCACTTCCCATTCTAAATTTATCGTATTGAGCGAAATTAATATATCAGAGGAAAATTTTATAAGATTACAATATTTTTTACTCTTTGCTTAAAAAAGATATACACATGTTGTTGTCAGTGGTCGCGCCAAGAAATTAAAAATGGTGTGGCGGATTTAAATTATTTGTTTCTAAATACGTAGAAAATGCTGGGGGGGGGGGTCTTGACGGACCCTTTAAAAATAAGAATTACCTATTCTAATTCCTCTGGTGTAAACAGGCAATTTTAGTTGACAAAGACGTAGCCACAAAGCCATTAAAAACACTTGATTCCGTTACTGAAGGGTCGCAAATCGGGTCCAAACAGCTCGAGAACTTTTATTCACTAAACAATAGCTAACCAACAGCTATTTTACAGGAAATCTTTTTTGATAAACTCTCAAAAATTAAGAAAAACTGGCTTTTCTTTTAGAAATTTGCATGTAAACAATAAACTTAATTTTGGGTGATTTTCTTTATTTGTTTTTTTCGGGAGAATTTTTTTCGCCTGTTTTGAAAGAAGATACCCGTTTTTCTCAAGTTTTCATAGTAAAAAAATTGTTTTTTGAAATTTATTGTAACGAATTTTTTTGAAAAAATTAGTACTTGGTCCAAATTACATTCGTCTAAATTTTAGAAGGAATATGTTAAGTCCTTCAAGTAACAAATTTATTAACGACTTTTAAGTAAAATAAAAATATATTCTGAAAGCGCTTAGTCCAATCTGGAAAATGTGAATTTAAAAAAAATAATTTATCGAACTTTTCATTCAATCAGAGATTGTACGTCTTTAAAGTTAAATCAATTATAGTCTTTCATAATACGGTTTAATAATATTTATGTCAAACATTCTTAACTGAGAATATTCTGAACAAATACCGTAAAACCTTGCGCCGAGTCACATGGACGGATGTACATCCCGAAAACTTGGTATAAAGTGCATGCAATACCGCGCAAGGGTATACGGTATTAGGATAGATTTTATCTAAATCTTTTTAAGCGAGAACTGAGTAAATTTCGGTAAAAAACTACATTTTAGATTTTTGATGGAATTTTAACAAAGTAAAAAAGCCTAGCTAGGCGAATAAACAAAAATTGGTCTTCTGTCAATTTATAAATTAAATATTTTTATTAAAAAAAAATTAAAGCACACTAAGAAGAATTCTTAACGACTAACGATACTGAAAATATCGGTTTAATAATTTTTTTTAATTAAAAAAGAAAATGATATAAACTAAAAAAAATTTAGACGTGAATTATTTTTCTTAAGTTTCTTTTTTTTTTCTAAGCGGCAAATAAACTTTTATTAATTTTCATTTTTTTTCTTTTCAAGTAATCGGCTCCTCACTTTAAAAATATAATGATACTGTAGCGGCGCCACAGTATCTTTAAAAATGGTGCGGCGACCGCTACACTTCGCCATAGCGTGGCGCCGCCAATGGTTGTAATTGACCGGTTTTTTTTATTTATCAAGTCTTACAAATTATTATCTGTACATTCACAAGATCCGCTTGACGAACAGTGTAATTTACATTAATTCTACATTGATCACCATTACAAGATTGTCCATGACTAACTCTATCGACACATTTATTAATGTCTGAACTCCAAAATTTAGTATCTGAACAACCACAAATTGAGCTCTTACAACTCAATACTTGCTTTTGATCACAATGCCAAGTTAGACCACACTTTTCGCCATATTTAGAATAATCAACACATTTTTTCGTATAATATTTGTTTTCTTCACATTGACATGCCTTTTTAAACATTTTAAATTTAATTCTTTTGAGCGGCAAGTTGAATTTTATGCTCATGCTCTTATGCTCAAAATTAATTTTCGATATTAAAAATTAATAAAAAAAGATACTCAAGTTTTCTTTTTTTATCTAAATTTAGCATCTAATGCTAATTTTAGATAAAAAAAGAAAACTTGAGTATCTTTTTTTATTAATTTTTAATATCGAAAATTAATTTTGAGCATAAGAGCATGAGTATAAAATTCAACTTGCCCTTTTGAGCATTGTCGGTCTGCACATTGTCTGTCGGGTTTTACGCTGGACAGAACATAGAGAGAAGAACTAAAAATTACCAGAGAAAATATCAATGGGAAAATGGACATAAACAATCCATCTTGGTATTTCAACAAGTCCTTTTTCTAATAATTCCAAATTTTTTACAACTTTGATTTTTGTTTTGATTGAAATTTCTTTATTATTTACTTAAGAATCTTGTTTGAAGTTGATAGTATTCCATTTATTGCAAGGTTTCGTAATTATTTAATTGAGTGATTGACTAAAAAAAACACCTTCTAAATAAAATTTACAAAAATTTTCTTAAAATAATTTGGAAACATGATTGTGCAGAAAACGATTATTATACCACTAATGACATAGAGGGTATTAATCAAAAATTAAAAGAACTTAGCCAACGGAAACAAATGAGTTTGTCAAAAATTTTTGACTTTTTCGAAGACTTGATTTTAAAATTATTATAAAAATTTCTCAAAAATCCCTAAGAATTAAAACTATATTTTCAAAATAGTGGGGCGATCGCCCCACTCGCTCCACTCCTGGCTACGCCACTTGGGGGTGTGCATTTTTCAGGTATCCAAAAATGACTAGAAATCGAGAACAAAAAAAAAATTAGTTTTTAAAAAACATTTCATTTTTTAGTTTAACATATAAATTAAAATTTTTTTTTTTTCGAGACTTTATTAATTTTATAATTTAGGCAATTATATTATGAATTAATTTATCAATTATCGCATTCTTTTCAATTATTCAAAATTTCTTTTTTTTTCATACTTAATTATTAATTACATGATTTTTTGATTCTGCTGCATCGGTAAAAAAGAAAAAAAAAGTGTGAAAAAACATTCTTTCACAAGAAATTATTAAATATCTTGATTCTATTATATTAATTTTTATTGGTAAACATGATTATCCACTTAGAAGATTTTAAAAAAATAATTTCAAATTATGCACAAAAATAACATAAAAAACGTCTTTTTGATCGCCTGAAACATCACAAAAAAACATCTACAGATTAAATTGTAAAAATATAGAAAGAATTTTATCCGCAAGCAAATATCAGAAATATTTGAGCAAACAAAATATGTCGAGTCTTTAAAGTTCCAACGTTTAGATTTAAATATATTTTTTAAACTAAAAATAAGAAATCAATCTTTTTTATCTCAAAAATTTATTCTATTAAATTATTAAATATAATTTAAGTGATATCTTAGTTATCTTACTCCTAGAAAAAAACCGCTGATAAGTTTAAATAAAATAAGCTAATTTTGTAATTTTGGAAGATTTTTCAGAATCTCTTGGCAATGTCGTTGTGTCTCTCGATTGAAAATCAAAAGCAGTACTTTTTAAAGTAAGTCAAAATATTTTTGAGGTGATCTATCGTTGTAATATTTCAATCATATTTTAAATTTGCAATTCCCACTTATAATTGTCAAAAAATATGATAATGTCAAATATAATTTATAATAATGATCTGTCTTTCAACAATTTTCTATCACTTAATAGCAAAAAATAAAAGTAAGTCTCCGCCTTCCGACTCATCTCATGAATCGATGATTTGAATACGCTCCCAAAAGATCAAAAATGTGAAGTTGATGATAATGGGTCAGTTTATTCGGAAAAAAACTCATCTGAAGAAGAACCAGAGTTTCCTGAAAAAAAGAAAACTGAAAATAAAGAAGAAGAGTTAAAAAACTTAAATGACAATAATTCCTTACAAGATAAAAAAATTTTCCTTAATTCGAGAGAAAAAATAATGGAAAAATTTAATGATATAAAGAGATTTATTATTTATGACACTTTTTCAGATTATGGGATCAAAACATGAAATTGTAGAGTATTAAATTTAGAAACTTTCTATGAAGAAGCTTTTTTGATTTAATCCTTTTATTCAATTTTAAATGACAAAAAGTAGCATGGGTCGGTAAAATTTTTGTGAAATTTTTCAAAATCGAAGCTAAAACTGAGTAGATAATTTTTAAATATGTTACCGGTTAAATAAGATACAATATATTGTATATAAAGTTTATTAAATATAAGTGTTGGATCGATCGAAAGATCTAACGAATGAAACATCTATTTATATGAGTAAAGTAATGCTATGAAATTTAAACGTAAGTGCTTCTATCAAAGATAAGATTCCTGATAAGCATTCTAGAATATACTTGTCAGCATCTCGAAGCTTCTAGATTCTCAGATACATGACAAGAATATGCAAGATAAACATATCTATTCGCATCAGCTAAAGAGCTGATATCTAAATAATGTTATTTTGGTAACAAATATAGTAAAAATTAATTTTTAAGATTTAAACTCAAATAATTTTGACTTCAAACAATATAAAATTGAATAAAAGGATTAAATCAAAAAATCCTCTCGATAGAAAGTTTCTAATTGTTGAACAAAAACAACTTTTAAAATCCAAATTTTCCCATAATTGCCGAATTTGTAAATCAAAAATTTCAAAAATTTGTGTCCTAATATTTTATGTGCTGAGTTCAAAAATCAAAAATAAAATTCTACAATTTTTATTTTAAACAAAGTATTATATATTAATTGAAAAAATATTGCCTTAAGTTCGATTAAGATAACTTATTTTTATTTTAAATTTTTTTATTTTTCTAGCATAAAAATGCATAAAAAATAACGTAGTGAACATAGTTTTTTTAATTTGTATACTTTTTCATGGATTCGACTTTATGGTGATTTGACTTTTAAAAAATTTAAAAATTAATTTGTTAAACTTATATTTATTTAAATTTTATGAACAATTTTAACTTTAACTTGAAAAAATATAATTGTTCATAGAATTTTCTTGAAAAATTTTACTTTTGTCGTGCCGAAAATTTAACACGACTTAGGAATAATTAAATTATTCAAATTTATCTTAGGAATAAAATTTGGGTTCTTGATCGAATAGGATTTTAACTAGGGTTGTTAAAATGGCTATTTCAAACTAAAATTTAGAAGTTTGAAATTTTTATCTGAATACTTAATGGTAAAAGAAACTTTAATTTAATTTTCAAAAAAAGAAAGAAAAAAGAATATTTTATAAGATTATTCATTAAATGGTATAAAAAAAATTTTTTTAAACTATAATTTCATTAAATTTCAAACTTTAAAATTTTAGTTTGAAATGGTCATTTTAACAACCCTAATTTTAACTTATAAATAAATCTTCGACCAATTCTTAGAGAGAAATTTTTCTAATATCAGTTGAGTTTTTTCAAATTATTAAACAAAACTAAAGGTTAAGTTTATTTTGAAGAGCTTTAGAAGAAAAAAATTCTTGTTTAAAAGTTAAAAATTACAAATAATAAATAAATTTAAAGTTTTCAAAGTTTTAATATTTAACTTTTCTAAATTATAAATTCATAAAATTAAATATTGAATTTATAATTTGCAATATTATGCGAGTGAGGTGTAATTTAAATTAAATATTTCAAATTGAATTTTTTCAAATTTAAATTTTATTTTATTTTTTCAAATTTTCTTAATTTAAATTTTATTTTATATATCTTCTAGATAGCACTACACTTTTAAATTTTATGATCAATTGTTTTTGAAAATTTATTGAAGATTTTTCAAATTAAATTAAATGATCAGTGGGTCACATTATTTGCTTGAACCAATTTTTTGGTTTATTAATATTCACAAATATACTTTCTTTGAGAATCTCTCGGCAAACCACTGTTATAACATCCATCTCCATTATTTTCGTGCTTAAAATTGACATATCTATTTCCACCATCATTTAAATCTTGACATAAAGTAGAACTAAGAGCAGTATCAGATCCAATATAGCTATACCAGCGATCGCTATCATCACCTTTTCTTCTTCCATTGACCCAATATTGTCCAGGATCAGTATTATCCAAAACAAACTCAATCAAATCGTTTGAATCTATTTTAATCAATGTTGCTCTTGCATACTTTTGAATTCTAATTTTAATTAAAAAGTTTTTAAAAAAATTTTTTAAATATTGAACTTACATCATAGCACCTTGAATTAGCACTATTTCCTGATGAAGTACCAGTACTAAAATGATAACATTTAGTTCCAAAAAAAATATCATTTGTTTTACATTTTTTGCAAATGTTTTGAGCAGCTAACCAACCACCAGGTTGTTCACAATCACATTTTTCATCTATACACATAGTTTTTTCTATTTTAGTTTTACATTCATAGCTTTCAGTGCATTCGGAAGAGTAAACTTTAGCTGGAACACATTTCGGTATAGATAAACTATCATCCCAATATGTTTCCATTGATGTTGTTCGAACACAATCACAACGTCTCAACTGAGAAAGAGTTGGACAATTACAACTATTTGTCAATGATGTTAAGCAAACTAAGTCTTCAGATAGATTACAATCTGAATTTGAACCACACATTACATTAGTAAGATATGTTAATTTGCATTCTTTTTGGGTGGCTGACCAGGTATATCCAGTTTGACAGATACATTTTTTATTGGTCAAATCACATTCTAATTTTAAATCTGTTCTACAGTGATGTAATTTTTCACATTTACCTCCCGAAGTAGCTACCATATCGACACAATTGCCAATAACTTCATCAAAATAATAATAACCTACACATTTACACCCATTTACAGAGTCACAGTACATTGGACTTCGACACTTATCATCAAATGTTAAACCATTATTCAAACATGATTCGAATTCTTCAACTCGAGTTTCACAGCTAAAACCAGTAAAATACTTTGAGTCTTCACATAAGCCTTAAACAAAGCCCATTTTAAAAAATTTATAAACTTATAAAGAGGTTTTTAAAAAAAGCCATATCTCAATAAATGAGCTCACATTGAGCATCCTAGCTCCAAAATCCTGTACAGGAATACCAAGGATCCTAAGACCCTAGAATTCTTTAAAGATCAGTTTAGCTTCCGGAAAAAAATCAATAAATGATAAAATTCAACTCTTAGAATTCAAACTTAATCAAGATTTAATAGCTCTTAAAAAAGTTTTTTAAATGGGAAAAAACAATCGAAAAACGTATTGAAGCAACTAAACTCCAAAACCAAGCACTAAAAAGTTCCAAGCAAAAACCAATGAGTAAAATATCAGTGCCATTTCATTTTAATCGAAAATTCGCACCAAAAAGAAACAAATACAGCTGAAATTTTAAATTCAACTGAAGCATCTGAATTTTCGAAAAATTTTTCAATTCGTCTTCTAAAAAGAAATCAAAAATTCATTTCATACAAGAAATAAAAAAAGATGTTTAAAATTCAAGTCGGCAGCCTTAATAAAATAACTGCTTCGATCAAATTAACAATCAACAGAAAATTATTGAAAATATTCAGCATAATTTTGGCTTGATTGCAAAAGCTACAGACCATAATAACTTAGGCATTAAGTAAACGAATGATAACTTAGAACTACTTACGGAAGATTTTGAACGACTCATAAAAGTCATAACGCAAATCAAAGATGCCATAAACCAAATGAAAGAAAATGAAAAGTCGATCTTAATCATATTTAATGATTTTAAGAACGAGTTGTTTAAAATGTTTGAGTTTATTATAGAGCCATGTCCTAGGTAGTGGAATTACTTTAAAAAAAAAAAAAGAAAAAACTTGTGAATTTTTAAAATATTTTTTCTTTCTCTTATTTATAATTTGTACATAGGTAGTTGCAATATGCCTCCATAGGAATTATAACCGAAAATTCGGTTATTATTACATGTAATTATGAACGAGAGTTTACGGTAATACTTAACTTACAATATTTATCATCTTTGCAAATTGTTAGATCTGAATTTAGACACTCATTATTTGATTCACATGTTTGACTATATCTTTTTTTAGGTAGGCATGCTGCTGCCGCTTCTGACCAATAATACCTATTCAACTTAAATTTTAAAACAAATCTTGCTTTATTAATATATATTAAGTCTTACAAATTATTGTCTGTACATTCACAAGATCCGCTTGACGAACAGTGTAAATTTACATTAATTCTACATTGATCACCATTACAAGATTGTCCATGACTAACTCTATCGACACATTTATTAATATCTGAACTCCAAAATTTAGTATCTGAACAACCACAAATTGAGCTCTTACAACTCAATACTTGACTTTGATCACAATGCCAAGTTAAACCACACTTTTCGCCATATTTAGAATAATCAACACATTTTTTCGTATAATATTTGTTTTCTTCACATTGACATGTCTTATTTATACATTTTAAATTTAATGCTATTGAGCATTGTCGGTCTGCACATGTTTGTAAATAACCTGATTCGGGTTTTACACTAGACAGAACATGGAGAGAAGCACTAAAAAATACCAGAGAAAATATCAATGGAAAAATGGACGCATAAACAATCCATCTTGGTATTTCGACAAGGCCTTTTTCTAATAATTCCAAATTTTTTACAGCTTTTGATTTTTGAACTTTGTATTCGAATTGATAAAAGTGATCTTTCGAATGACCTTCAAGAATGTACGATTCTTTATCAGCTAGAACTTGTCTGACAAAATTTTTAGATTCAAGAGACATTTTTTTATATAAAGTTTTTATTTTTTCTCCTAAAAAGAAACCACTATTTATTTAGTTTAAAAAAATTAATTAATTTTAGCCTTGAATTTAAAATTTTCAATAGGCTTCTTTGACTTTTAATTTAATTATACTCGAAACATGTAATCAAGAATAAATAGAAACACTATATATGAAAAATAATTTTTGATATTTTTTTTTAATTTAATTGAGTAAAAACTGCTGTTATTCCTTTCTTGGTGTCTCTTATGAGGTTTGACTTTTTTAATGAGAAAACTTAAAACTTAGACTTTAACCAAATGGCACAGCGAATTACTATACCTGAGAAATGATGCCTAAAAGAGTTAATCATTTCGAGTTCAAAATTACAAATTTAGTTTTTAGGATTTTTTTAAAACCCTAATTCCATCGGTTGGTGTTTTTTTACTCAAGGTCAAAAAAAATTTGCATTGTGATCTTCACAAGGCTAAAATAGACTCGTATATAAAATACAAAAACTCGAATTTTGGTTTGGAAGAAAATTTTCAGTATTTGGAGATTAAAAGAAAATTTAGACAACAAAAAAGTTTTAATCTTGCAATAAAAAAAAAACCGAATAGTAAGGCGATTGAATGACCTTTTTAAGTTGGTTAAAAATTAAATATAATTGCTTTAATAAAATACTACAAGTCAGCGCTGATACTTGTCAATAATGACCAAGATTATTCGGATCTTTTAAGGTCGGAAATCGGATTCCGACAAGGCAGCAAGGTATCGCCAAAACTTTTCTTAATTTATACGAAGAAAATATTAAGAAACAAATACGAAAGCGATAATGGGGTTAGATTTAACAAGGTAAAAATAGACGTCATAGCATATATTCTTTTAGTCAGTTCGACAAAAAGAATTACTCGATATAGTAGATGTCAAAAATATATTTTAGCAGTAACCTTATTTAAAATTTTTTTTATGATCACAAAATTTAATAATAAATTTGGTAGAAAAGTCCAAAAATTTTTAAAAAATAGGTATAGTTTTTATTTATAGTTTTATTTCTCAAATATTCATTCTTCTATATTGATTCCCTTAACTTTCAACTTTATTTAGACTTTTTAAACAATTTTTTATTGGAGCTTTAGGATTCTTTCTTTTTCGATTTAGACTCAAAAAATGATGCGAACTTTTTCTTACGTAAATCTTACGATCAACTGGTCTAGAAATTAAATGGCGATTTTTTGACAACAAAATTTATGAACAGCTGGTCATAAAATCAGCCCCAGAAGAAGTGCTAACGATGAGCGAGATGGATGTTGACAAGAACCTCTAAAATTTAACGGAGAAATAATCGAAAAATTAGAGAGTTGATTTAAACACACAATACAAGGACGCACATCTGATTGATATAAGAAAAAAGAATACTAAAATAGCTTTAAGAAAACTAAGCACTCTAGAAATAATCACTGACACTTCTTTAAAATCAGTGTAATTCCAGGCTTATACTACGGGATGGAAACAATTCAACTCACAAAAGAAATCATAAAAAAAATGGCTCCAAATTATTTTAACGGGTGCCCAATAATGGTTGTCCGAATTTTTAATTTAAAAAAAAATTATTGAAGGATCATGATAAAATTATGAAAACTTACTGTCTTACACAGAATTTTGTCTAGTTTCAGAAAATAATATTGGTTTCGTTAAATTTTAATTTTTTCAATGTGAAAAATCCTCGGTTTGACTCCCACCCTGACCTCAAATTGTCCTCGAGGGTTATGAAAATCGGTATACCACTTTTATCTATCATCTTGTAGAAAATTTTATCCTGATCAAAATTAGCTATTGATCATTATTTTATGATGATTTTTAAAAAAGTTATCCTGAAAAAACCTCAAAATTTTCACATTTTTTTAAAAATGACAAATTTCGGGAAAATGGCTTATTTTCTTGGTAACTTTTGATGTAAATAAGGTAATGACCTGAAATTTTGCACGAATATTATTCAGAATTTTAGTTTTCAAATGAGTGGCTGATAAAACTAAAAATTTGAGTTTTCAAGTTTTTTTTTAATTTTTTCAAATTTTGAGCATAGTTGCCTTCAGTGAAATATTTTTCAAAGTGTTTATAGTAAAGGTCCATCAAAAAGCATATCATTTGAAAGCTTAAATCTTGAGCTTCAATTTGATATACAATACTTGGTAGTTGTCAGCTTTTTTAAAGAAAAAAAAAATAACTGAAAATTCTTAAGAAATTTATTTTATTTTAAATATTTTTTCATGCTTTATTTGTGACAATATGCTCCTTTAGCTTCCTCAACTGATCTTACTCTTCTACTAAAGCTGGTGACCGCCTCTTTTATTTGTTCTAAAGGGACACGCTCCACTCCTCTTTTTATCTCTTCAATAAATTCGTCACTATTCATATATTTATTTGGCCCCATTTTGCTTAGAACTGCATTCCAGAAATAATAATCGCATGGATTTAAATCTGGTGAATTAGGAGGCCAATCGGAACCTTTAATATATTTTAATAAATTATTTTGACACCATCGTTGGGTATTTTTGGCAGTATGCGGTTTAGCACCATCCTGTTGAAACACATCGACAAAATATGGTTTTGTTGGGCCATTTTCGGTTAGTCCAATCCAAGCCATAACAGAAATCGGAAACTTAGTAACTCCATACAAACCCTAAAAACCTCTCGTTATAAATCAATTTTAAATAAATTTATAATAATTTTAAAATAATTTTAAAAAAAATTTTAAAATTCAAATTTTACTGTTAGATTCAGTTCTTTAAATATATTTAAAATAGAGCCTTTTGAAATGTTTATTTTCTTCGCAATTTTCCTTCCTGAATATTTATGAGTTAAGCGCTTTACTTTCAGTTTGTTTGCGTAAGTAACTGCTGATCTAACCCTTCCAGGTGATTTTTTTGGAGAAACTGTACCATTTTTTTTAAAATAGTTGATCCAACGAGAAACAGTTCTTATAGAAACTTTACCGCAAAGCATTTGAAAGATCTGACTGTTGGAAATTCCATTTAAATGATGTTGAACGACTATTTCTCGAATTGCCTGTGGCTTTGGACGTCCCATTTTTAAATTTTCAGAAAAGAAAATATTTTTTTGATAAAATTTTTTGAAATTTTTTTGCGAATTATTTTTAAAATTTGAATTTTTTTTCAAATTTTTAACAAGCACAACATAATAAAACAATAATAATTTTAAGAATTTTCAGTTATTTTTTTTTCTTTAAAAAAGCTGACAACTACCAAGTATTGTATATCAAATTGAAGCTCAAGATTTAAGCTTTCAAATGATATGCTTTTTGATGGACCTTTACTATAAACACTTTGAAAAATATTTCACTGAAGGCAACCATGCTCAAAATTTGAAAAAATTAAAAAAAAACTTGAAAACTCAAATTTTTAGTTTTATCAGCCACTCATTTGAAAACTAAAATTCTGAATAATATTCGTGCAAAATTTCAGGTCATTACCTTATTTACATCAAAAGTTACCAAGAAAATAAGCCATTTTCCCGAAATTTGTCATTTTTAAAAAAATGTGAAAATTTTGAGGTTTTTTCAGGATAACTTTTTTAAAAATCATCATAAAATAATGATCAATAGCTAATTTTGATCAGGATAAAATTTTCTACAAGATGATAGATAAAAGTGGTATACCGATTTTCATAACCCTCGAGGACAATTTGAGGTCAAGGTGGGAGTCAAACCGAGGATTTTTCACATTGAAAAAATTAAAATTTAACGAAACCAATATTATTTTCTGAAACTAGACAAAATTCTGTGTAAGACAGTAAGTTTTCATAATTTTATCATGATCCTTCAATAATTTTTTTTTAAATTAAAAATTCGGACAACCATTATTGGGCACCCGTTAGTATCTAATTTAAAAATAAAATATAATAAATCAATTCGCGCAAATCAAATCGATCAATTCAACTTTAAAATCAAATAACTCTTTTTCCTTTGAATTACATTTTAAGAACTGTTATTACATAGTATGACATACAATGTCACATCATCTTGTTAATTAAATTTTATAAACTCAACTTATATAAATCAGCATTTAGCCTTTTTTACAATAAAAAAAATTTAAAATTTAAAAAAGAGCATAACAAAGGCTACTTTTTTTAAAATTAGAAAAAGAATTTATGGAGTGTTTTTGAAAGGGGCACTCTTTACAAAATCGATCTAAAAAAAAATCTTGACTTTTAAGGTGTGACATTCCATGTTGCATCTACCTGTATGCTTAAATATTTTTAAAAATCAAAAATTAAAATTGCCTAATTTGACAGCGACTAGTTTTGAATTTTTCACTACAAAATTTCGATTTTTTTTCTAAAACAAGACACTTTTTTTTAGCCGTTTTTTAGTTAGACACCTTTTTCTTTAAAAACGGCTAAGTTTTTTGACGCCAAAAAAATTAGTTTTTCCAAAAAATGTTAAAAAAATTTTAATTTTTTAGACGATTTTAAAATCTAGGAGCTTTTGAAAAGTGTCTAAGTCGCTTTTATTTTTTACAGTCTGTTTTCTAAAAAAGCCTCATTAAAGTTTCGATTCGATTTAACTTAAATATTTCCTATTATTTTCAACAATTTAAGTGTTTTTTATCTGTTAAATATTCCAAACGATTTAAAAATAAAAGTGAAAATTTTCAAATTAATTTTTTAGAATTTTCATAATAATGATGAAAACCTTGTAATTCAGGTTTTTATTTTCCAGAAAAATTTTTTCTTTCTTTAAAGACTCATTTTGTATTAATTACAATGGTATTCCGATTATTGTATTTTACGTTAATTTACGCAATTTTAAATTTTTTAACGTAAATTTATGTGATTCTAAGTAAAATCAAAAAGGGTGCAAAAATTGTAAAAATTACCAGTTTTTCAATTTTCATAATTCATTAAAAAAATTACCCTTTTTACTTAACGTAAATTTACGTACAATTCAGTAAATTTTGGTCAAAAATTATAAAATTAAGTAAATAATTGTAAAAAAAATTTCTCCCTTTATAGTTGTTTACATAATTTGCTTAATCTAATAAATTATTAAAAGCTTTCTTATCCTTTGCTAACCTATAATTCGAAAATTCGAGAAACATAAAAACACTTAGATTTAATCGCTTAAAGTATTAAGATAGATCGTTGTTCCATTAAACAATAAATAAAAATCCTTAAAAAGACATTAAAACAATTATTTATTTAATTTTACAATTTTTTCAGCAATTGAAATTCTTCCAAGTAAGCTTTTTACTGAAACTTTGTTTGTTTTTAAGTAGTGATATCAATTTTTTTGAAGAAATAATAGTTTACTAAAAATCTAATAATTTAAAAAAAATTAAAATTTGTAAATGACTCATCATATCAGCCTTGATTTTGTCCTCAAGGGTAATTGATGGACGTTTTTTGCCATTCAAAAGGCAATTTTTCAATAAAATTTTGTTCAAGTGGACTGATTTTTTTTTTGGCTATAAAATAAGTCAATCTTAGTTTATATCCAAAATTTGAAAAGGANNCAGAAAATTTTAATCAAAAAAACGGAGAAGTTTTTTTTTCTCATGTGAAGTGTATTTTATTTAGCAAACCAGAGAATGATAGCTCGTTCGAAAGACGAAATGAGCAATTTTTAAATAAAAAAAATTATTTAAAAATGTTAATCCATTCAAAAAGGACGACTTTTTAAATTTAAAATAAAGAACATAAAAAATGACGCTCTTGGAGGGTAGGGTAAGGTACAATTTATTTTTGACATTCTAGTGTAAAAATGGACGTTAAGCAACGTATAAATATTATTTTTTCGAAAAAATCAATTAAAACACCGCTTCGAATTTATGTTGCATGTGCCTTTAATGCATATTTGTACAAAAATTCACATTCACGAATATCGGAAGCTTCGGATACTTAAAACATTTAATTTAATAGTTTTCCGAAGTTTCAATAATTGGATCCCATATTTTAACTAGTGAGTTATTGGCGGTGATGCTTAGGATTTTAGTCTTGGGGTTTAAGAGCATGAACTTCGCAACAAGGAAATACGAATTTTGTTTTCCGTATTGAACACTGAAATACAAATAAGAAATTTTTTTTTTGAAAAAATTTTTAAAAAATTTTTATTTTTAAAACAAATCAGATAATTATGAAAATATTTTTTTTCTAAAAAAAAATTTTAAAGAGATTTTGATCAACTAAGAGAATCGCCTTTTTTCGGAATTTTCTTATTTATTTTTTTTTGTACTAAATTATACCGAAACCAAAAAAATATTTTATTATTATTTTTTAAACATATTCATATGTTCCATTCAAATAATCAGTAAGCCAAAGAATTAGAAAAAAATTAAATAGAAATCTAGTCTAATGAAAATATTTTAAACCAGTATAGCACCATCTGGTCGAATCATAAAAGCATAAATTTACATTCTCAAAAAAAAAAATGAAAATTCCGAAAAAAAAATTTTTTTTTTTTTCTCTTTGTTTATATTTGTCAGTTTTTCCGGCTTGGTTAATCTCTTTATTACTAATTTTTTATTTTGATCTATACTCTAAAGACTGAGGTATCCCGTTAACAGTTCTTGACTTTAATACACCATCTTCTTCAGTAATTACAGTCTCAACACCATTTTCTATGATTCTAAAAAAAAATTAAAAAAAATTTTTTTTTTTAAATTTTCTCTTAAAATTACTTTGTTGTTACAAATTTTTTTCCATTTACGACTCGAGTCGATTTCGACGTGCTTTTGACCATACTTGTATCGGGTTGTGAAAAACTCGTAAATGACATGATATTATGTCCGAATTCGGGAAAACCAAATATGGACTGCATTAGACTTGTCGATGGAAAGTGTGGATTTAAATGATGTGCATGATGATGGTGATGATGATGTAAATGATGATGTGGATCACGTGTTGAATGTGTTGTTCTATGTCGTTTAGGCTGATTGGGTGAATCACGACTGTCACGTCGACGGAAACTACGATGACCGAATAAACTCGAATCATCGAATAAATCAAAAATATTACTAGTACCGAAGAATTCTTCGAATATTTCCTGAGGTGAACGGAAAGTGAAACCACGTCGACCAAATGGGAAGTTATCAAATGGATCAAAATCAAATTCAGGACGATACGAGCGCCTTGACGATGAAGACGATTGATTACTATTAGTTCTCGACTCCATACCCTCTCTACCATATTTATCATACATCTCTCTTTTTGTCTTATCCGACAATACCTCATAAGCCTCCGATATCTCCTTAAATTTAACCTCGGCCTCTTTTTGATTACTCGGATTCTTATCCGGGTGCCATTTGAGCGCCAATTTTCTATAAGACTTTTTTATATCTTGTTCAGTAGCATTTTTTTTAAGCTCTAAAATTTCATAATAACATCTAGGACTCATTTTCTATTAAATAAAAATTAAATTAAATTGTTGTTTTTGTTGTTGTATCAAAGGATATTTTATTTCTATAATAATAATAATAATATTGAGAAAAAAAAATTTTTTTTTTTTCTTTTTAGTTACATTCTTAGAAGATTTTATGCTAAGCATTTTATTTTTAATTTTAGTTTAAGAGTTGTGTTTTTTGCTTGCAATTACTCTATAGTATGTATTTAGTTGAAATTTTTTTTATATTGTATGCAAATTTATGAAAATATAAAACTATATATTAATAGAAGAGAGAGAGAGAGAGAAAGCTTATTTTATTTTTTTTACAATAACAAAAGCAACACAAAAAATAATTTTTATAAAATTTGTAATTTTTGCTTTTTTTGCATAAAATTAAAATAAAAAATTTTTTTTATGTTGTTTTATTAATTTTGAACTCGATTGAAAATTAAAATAAAAATAAGCTCCCCTCTATAATCTAGTTTTCTAGTTCTAGCAGTAGCACCCCAGTTGCAAATATAAACATGTCCACAATGATTCATTTAGTGTTTAGAAATAAGTTTTTATAAAATAAAACAGTTGTTTTTTGAAAAAGTTTTGATTATATAATTCTCTAATGAGTTTATACAAAAAAAATAGAACTGAGAAAGAAAATATTTTCTTTTAAAGTTTTCACCAATTAATTTTTTTTCAAATAGGAAACCCTTTACGTGTTTTAAATGCAGAGAAGTAAAGCATTTAAAGTGTGTCAATACGCTTTTGAAATGATTTTTTTTCTTCTAAAGTGTTAATGCGTTTAAAATTTTGATTGTAATTTAAAGTTAATTTTAAACATGCTTTAACTTAAGTTAAGAAAGTTAAATTGTATAAACTCATTAGTAGAATTTGTATTATAATTCGAGTTCACAGGGAACTTAAATTACGAGATTTTAATAGATGCAATAATGATGGAAGTTTTTGTTTGTATTTAGTTAGACTAAAATTACAGTGATTCTAATCAAAATGTAGCTAGGTAGGGTGTGATGAAAAAAAAAACAAGTTCAAACTAAGAACATTTCGAAATTTCCAAGAAAATTTTTTAATAAAAAATTTTTAAAATCATTAAAAAAATTTCCGGAAATTTTTTTTTTCTTAAATTACTTTTAAAAGTTCGAAGCCCTAAAATAATTGATACACTTTTTCATAGAGATAAATAGAAAATTATTCTTAGCCGAAGGCTCATTATATAGATTTCTGGCTTTTTCATTGAAATGAAATTCACTTTAAAGATTTTAACATAATTTGAAAAAATTATTCCATACTCGGCCGGAATTCTAGCTTTTCATAAAAAAAAAGATTTTACTTAAAAATTTTTTTATGAAAAAAAAATTCCAAACTTGACCAGAATTCATAAACTTCACTCTTCTCTAGTTTCTAAATTTTAGCAAAATTATTTCGACCCATGAATTGTTACATCCAACGAACATGACGAGAGTTGGCTTGACGAGTAAAAAGGTGATTTTTTTCCATTTTGTTTTTTAAAATAAAATTTCAGTTGAAGGATTCTAACACCGCTTAAAAAAGTTCATTTATAATAGACATCATAAAGTTATTTTAAAGGGAAAAGAAATCTTGTTAAATCAAACTAATTCACCATAAAGTCAGCAGTAGAAAAAAAGCTAAACCGAAAGAAAAATTACACAATTGTCAAGTTTAAATATTTTTAAAAAACCCTTTTTCCAAAAATTAAAAAAATTTAATCTCTGAGTACTTAGAGCGGCTCAGAAAAATGGAGCGAAGCGACACTACCTTGTTCTGTAAATTGCTGCAAAGTGTAACTATTTTGTTATGCAAAAATCCTGTAACAATCCAAAATTTGCACGCCGTTCTATATGCTACATTTTTTCAGACTTATATGTTTGATTGTAGCAAAGTTGTTACACTTTGTAGCAATTTATAGAATAAGTTTATCACTTACTGTTCAAAAGTTATAGCTATTTGAATGAATTGAAATTTACTGTAAAGAGCCGTTAAATTACAATAAACATGTAATTAAAAAGCTAAATTTTTGAAATAACATGAAAAAAAGCTTTGTTTTTTAAAATAAAAAGGTTGAGGTTTGGTGCACTAAGTCTATAGGTATCCCTAAACATTTTTTATTTTTTAGATATATTCTAACAAATTTTTTCTCTTACAAAATTTTTTCAAAACATTATGACTAACAATGTAACAATTTTTTTACACTGTAGTCTTATATTTATTCATCGATTCATGTCCCACCAATAGTGTTGAGAGTCGAATTTTTGAAATGAAAAAAGATAATTAAGATTATTTGTTTCAAATAGTAAAAAGGGTCATTGGTGGATTGGATATCAGCACATTGATAAAAACAAATGATTTTCAAATTTATTTCAAAATTTTTGAGATATTTTAGTATTAACCCGTTTAAAAACCCGTTTTGCAATATACCAATCGATTCAGCTCATCGAGTTCTACAAAAATCATATTTGATCTCATTGATAACTTTTTTTCAAAAATTTTTATTTTTTTGGTTGTAATTGCGAAAACATCATTTTTAACAATCAATTGAAAGACCAATTACCACCAACTTTTTCATAACGAATTACTCAGCTCACTGTGCTTGACAAGAATCAAAAGTCATTTAGACCCTAAAAAGATGGCAAAATTCTAAAATTTCAGCCTAAAATCAGCTTAATTCTTTGAGTAGAAAAAATAAAACGTTATATAAATATAAAGTTATATTCAAAAATTAAGAGAAATCAATTCAATTCGCTTAGTAAATTTCATTTAACTTTGAGCATTATATTGCCTTCTTTTAGTTAGCAAAAAGGACATCATGTGATCTTTTTTTACAAGTAGCTATTCTTAATTCTAAAAGAGAACTTTTAGACCTAAATTTTGATATATAAAAATTTTATTTTTTTATTAATATCTGTTTGGCTTTTTAATTTTTTATTTTGTTAAAAAAGAAAAAAAATTGGCATTTTAAACAAAACAGAATAAAAAATATTTAAAGAAAATTTTTATTTAAAATTTACAAGGCCCGATTAGCTCAGTTGGTTAGAGCGTCGTGCTAATAACGCGAAGGTCGTGAGTTCGATCCTCCCATTGGGCAAATTTTTTTTATTAAAAAAATTAAAAAAATTTTTATTAAACAACAAAAAAAATCAATTTTTTTGCCCACTTAAAAAATTTCTAAATTTAACTCTAAATCTTCTATTAACAAATAAATTAATAAAAAAATTAAAACCATGAAAAGTAAACGACAATAAATCACCAATACGAATAACCAATAAACCATATTCTGTATCGTATAAATAAGCATACATTAATGAAACAACAGCATTTGGCATTGTCATCAACACAAATAAAACACATGTTTTTATTATTGAAAATGTCAATGCCGTATGTGCTTTGTTATTTTTATTAACTTTTAAAGATGTGTTATTTGTGCTCACTGAATCTTCTCCTAATTTAAAATTTTGAAATACTTTCCGTCTTGATTTATTACAATATATAAATAATAAAAAATTTGATATTGTTAATATTACAAAAGGCATCAGAGAATAACTCACCAAATGAAACTTTAAAAATTAAAAAATTTTTAAAATTAAATAAAAAAATTAAAAAAAAAATTGACTTACATATCCATAATAAGTGGCATAATCAGTTATATTTCCATTGAAACAAAAATCAACAAGAGTTCCATTAATCTCTTGTTGATATCCCAAAAATACCAAAATATTTGAATTAATTAAAAATATAAGACCCACTAGGCAAATTACTGTCAATAGAGCTTTTCTTCTTGAAAAATATTTCGATCGCCATAATTTAAAACGAACACTTAATAATTGTTCGACAGAAATTAGGACCAAAATCCAAGCGGACGATTGACTCGAACTATATTGAATAAAATTAAATAATTTACAAATTATAATGTTAAAGTTAAGCCAATCAATACCAAATAGATATCGCATTATGTAATCGAAATTCCAATGGAATATAGTGAATATGTTAGTGATTGATAAAATGGACAAAAATGTAAATGTTGGATTTTTTCTTAATTTAAAACAAATGCAAAAGCTTAGTATGTTTGATAGAGTTCCAAAGACAATTAGGAGTATACCATAGTAGGCTAAAATTTGCTGAATTAATATTTTGATTTGAACCATTTTTAAGAAAAAAAATGAAGTTGAATTTCTTAAATTTTTATTTCTTTTATAATCAAATTTTATCTTAATTAAAAAATATAAAGAAAAAATAATTTGAGATAAATTTTGATTTCCTTTTTGGATTTGAATTAAATTAATTAAAGTTAATAATTAGAACATCAAATTATGATGTTATAAAAGAGTGTTTAAGCATCCGACATATGTTTTTTTTTCTAGAGTTATTTAGAATTTTAAATGTCATTATTTCATTAGTTATCTAGTTCTAGTTTAATAAATTTACAAGTAATGTAATGATAACAATTTTTGAGGTAACAATTAATTCTCGAAGTCAACATAAGGAAAATGACAAAAATTAATTGTTGTTAAGGATATGGATAATTTAATTTGGTGAAAGAAATAAATTTCTAAAGATTTTACATAAAGCTTTTTAAAAATTGCGTTCAAGCTCATAATTTTTTTGTAAAGAGAGCTTCAACTTAATTACTTTAATCTTTTTAACTAATTTAAATGTTGAATTTCTTTAAGTGATCAAATATATCGTGACTAATAAAAAAATTTTGTAACCAGTTTAACTCATTTTGTGACCGATGTCTAAAAATTTTTCAATTCTTTGGGGCTGTGAAGTTCATGTCAATTCGCTATTTTTTCTTTAACTTTTTTTCCAAACATTAAAAATTAGTTCTGCAAAATGTTACAATACGTAGCAAATTTGCTACATAAATTTTCTTACTGTGCTAAATCTCTGCAAAATATGTGCAAATACATATAATGAGTTTTTAATAATTTTTTTTCTGCATTTTGTGTGCACACATTTTGCAGATTAATAATGGGAATGTAGCAAATTTGCTACATCTTGTAACATTTTGCAGAACTATTTTTTAATGTTTGGAAAAAAAGTTAAAGAAAAAATAGTGAATTGAAATGAGTGAATTGACATGAACTTCACAGCCCCCAATTCTTTTTGGTCACATAATAAGGAAAATTAAATTGGTCATTTTTTTGTGACCAATTTGTCACAAATCGAGGGAGACCCCCATTGAATTTCCCATGTCAAAATCTCATATAAGATTCTCGTTACCATATTCTCATGAGATCTCAGTCCTCATTACAATATATTTACATGTAACCCTATTTGAGATCTCATGAGATTATGGTCACCAATAATTTCTCGTGAGATCTCATTGAGATTTTTACAGAGGTTGCTTCCTTCAAAATATAATTAAGAGATGATGCAATTTGTTTTAGTTAAAATAAAATAAATTTTATTTTTAACTCATTTATTTCCTAGACTTTTATTTTAGTTTAAAACAAATCAACTGAGCCTAAAATAATCTTTTGAACAAAATGATTTTTTGTTTTATACTTGCCTAAGAACTCAATTAACAATTAGAAATTTTTAAAATTCAATTAGACGAGGAAAAAAATCATTTCGAAAATTTTCGACTTGGCTTTTAATCTTTTTCAATTAAACTATCTTCATCTTACTGAAAACAATTTCTTAAATTTTAAAAAAATTCTGATTTAAAATAAAACGAATAAATAAGTGCTTTTCGCATTCTCATTAATGTGGAGTTTATGAATAAATTTTAATCAACTCGATTGTGACCTTGCTAATTAAAGGAAAACAAAAATTAAATAAATTTTCCAAATAATTTAATTTAAAAAAAAAATTTAATTTATTTTTTTAAATATTTGATAAATCACTGTAACTAAATACGCTCTTTAGTTTAGACAAGGAAATTTTTGAAGGCACTGTCTAATTTCCTGATAAAATCCCTAATCAAATTCAAGAATGGGATAAACAACCTTAAAAAATAAAAATAAATTAGAAGATCCTTTAAGTTTAAAAATTGCTGAGACAAAAGCCTTCAGATTATTCTGAATAAGTAGTGATTCGCAAAAAAGCCACGGTATAAATATTATTCTTCATATTTTGGACCATGGTCCAGACTCCTAAAAAGAGCCAAATTTTTAGATTTTTTAGACTAAGATTAAATTTTATTTTCACTAGTCCTAAAAAAAAGATGGTAATATGAGATCTCCTAGTTATGCAAATATTATCAACTGGGTTTCAGGAATAAGGGGCGAATCAGATGAAAACTTGATATAGACAAGCTAATGCACGAAAAAATTAGAATAAGAGAATATCTTGACGATGATAATGAGAGCGATTCTAACGATTTATTTGGAGAAATGAATGAGCTAGAAAATAAACTCAATATTTTTGGGTGTCGACTCGTTTTTTTTTGAGTCGACTATTTTTTTTCGCAAGACGACTCAAAAAAAAACGAGTCGACTTTCAAAAATATTGATTCGACTCGAGTCGAATTAAAAAAAAAATGGCGAGTTTTTTTAGGATTTTTGACCACTGAATCGAGTCGATTGAAAAAAATTGCTAATATGAAACTTCCAATCGAAAATTCAAAACAATTACCGTATAACCTTGCGCGGAGTCGCATGCAGTTAAACCAAAAACTAGTTTTAAGTGCATGCATCGCGTACCATCTCTCCCATGTTAACCCAACCCTATTGATTAACCCGTGCATTTATCCGGTCTCTTTAGTTTTAAGCGCGGCTTTTATTGCTAACAATTAAAAAATAATGTTGCGCTGTAAAATAAAATTTGAATTTTTATGCGGCATCTATTATTAAGGACAATGATAAATCTAAACTTAAAATTTTGGTTGAGACGCTGGGACTAAAATTGGAAAAAATAGAAAAAAATTAAAAAAATGAATTCTAAATTATTTTTTTTTATAAAAATTATGAAAAATGATTTAAGCGCGGCTTTAAAAATTAGAAAAAAATTTAAATTTGAAAAATTGTCTTATCGATTAAAAAAAAATATTTTATAATTAGTCATCGGTTAAAATTTTTTTTTTTTTTTGAAGCATTTTTTGCTTAAATTTTTTTATAATTTAGTATTCAGACTATCTGGTCTCCTACCTCGTTTTTTCAAATTTAGACTTTTATCATTTTGCAACAAAATTGGCGTTTCTTAGCTTTTTTGTCGTACACTACATACGATAGGGGATTCGGCTTCATTTCGGGCTGGTTGTGCATGGTTATTGGATGGACTAGGACTAACATTTTGGGCTGGTTGGGAAGATGTGTCAGATTGATCTATTTCAAAAACTATATTCGGATCAGTATCAAAGCCATCAATTTCATCTCCTTCATCAAGTTCGTCTATATAATCGGCTATTATTGTGTTGGTTTTAAAAATATATGATAAATTAGAGTGTAAATTAAACTGGTCAATTATTCCATATTTGCTCAATAATTAAAGTTAAGCTGAAGCCTATCCAAATTTCAGAGAGCTAACTAATTATTTTCACATATCCTGGAGATTTTGTGTTTGTTGTGATATTGGTTTTTAATTGAAGCAAACCAGCAAACATCGGCTGGTTGAAATAAATTAATCATGCGCGTAAAACACCTTTAAAAGCATTTTTTTTGCGACTAAAGCACTAAAAAATGTGATTTTTTTGTTTTTTATGTGATTTTAAATATTTTTATAAACAAAATGATGCATTTTTGAATTTTTTGTCAGAATTTGTGCATAGAATATAATTTGAGTCGACTCATCGTTTTGAAGAGTCGACTTCCAACACTAGTATATAATTTTTATTCCATTTTAATTTATTTTAGCGAAATAATTTTAATTTTTATTAATTTTTTTAATCCGGTACAGTAAATAATAAAATACTAATAAAATATCCGGTTTCAGTTAGAGTCCATGTTCTGTTCGAAACCCATAATTTGATACTATCTCGGGTTATGTACCTGGAACATTATCTCTAGAGTAAGATAATGTTCCAGGCGTTTTATTGCGGTGCGCTACGGTATTTAAAAAAATAATATAACAAAATACGCTACTTCCCAGGCAACTCAATTTTGAAGAAAAATCAAAATTCATCAGATGATCTTTGATTTTACTTCAAAAAAATGATTCAAAAATGATGAATTTAAAAACCATTATTTTTTATTTTGAAAAACTATAATTTTCATCGAATTTTCTTTCTTTTATAATTATGCGTCTCATTTAATAAATATCTCAAATAAATTTAACCAATAAATTTAAAGGTTAAAAGTTAAACGACATTCAACTTGAGCATATTTTTTTTTTGTATAAAATCAACTATAAATAAGTGTAATAAATTCTAAATTTTCAAGTCATAATTTTATTTAAAATTATTGACAAATATCTTTTGAGCTGAATCAGCTCCAAAGTATCTGAGAGAAAAGTATTTGAGTTCTGAGCTATCAAAAAAATTAATTAGACGATTTTGGAGATGTTTATTGGCTTACAATAATGGTGCGACATACGGTCAAGTTCTGAAAGCATATTTTTCTGAAAAATCAAAAGAAAACGTAGCGGAGCACCTAAAAATATCAAATTCTTTATTATAGAATTTTTTAAGTTAAAAATTGAAAATTTAAATAAAAAAAATCATAATCTAAAAAAATTATTACAAATCATATGATTTGAAGTCAATTTTCAAGAAAAAATAAAGCAATAAACAAAAAAACTAAAACCATAGATTTGTACAGAATTTTTTCTAGTTTTTAAAAAAAAAAAAAAAAAGTGGGGTCATAGGTGATCTCATGGAGGAGATACAATTTAACCGAAAAAAAAGGCATTTTTTACCTTTTTTTTGATTTTCAAAGTCGCCACATCCTTTTTTAATTTTTTTTTATTTTACTAAATTGTAGAAAATTTTATGCTCTTTCAGAATATATATACTTTTTTCATATATTTTAGTCCCATTTTTGAGTTTTTGTGTCTTAAAGAGCAACAACTCTATAAAGGATCAGTTTTTTTTGGACCCCTGGGTGTAAAATTTTTTTTTTTACCCCTCCTAAAAAAAATTGCGGCTTCTTCTAAATTACACCTGTAAGGTGTTAAATATGAAATTAAAGTTCTTATCTATAATTCTAATCGTTTACCTTAAAATTTAAAATTATTTAATTATAAAGTAAATATCTTGTTTAAAGAAAAAATGATGAAAATAGTCTTTCATTCATCGAAGATCATCGATAAAAGGTTGGCTATTCCTTCGAATTATCATCGATGATTTTCTAACAAATTTCTTCGATGATCCATCAAAATTGAGTTGCCTGGGTTGGTTTAGATGAGTAAATTCTATTGGCGATTAAGATTAAAATATTTAGTTTTGATTCACTTTCATTGAAAAAAAAACATTCAAATATTTTTTTACAAATTTTTAAAATATTTGAAATATTTTGACAAAGCAACCGAAAACATAAACAATGTTTAAACAGAGCATACACAGTACAAAAACAAAATCGACATAAAACTAACTTAAAATGTTTCTATTTCGTTTAGGTTTTGTGTATCTTCTGCGCAAACAGTGTTAAAACATGTCTTTAACTTTGCTTTGGATTTTAAAATAACCAGTCATGAAAACATGGGTATTCATTGCTAAATCAATAGCTTAAATTGTTAATCTTGATATATACCCTAATTTGATACATGGAATTCTTAATGTACATTAAACTTAGATTAATCATGGTGATAATAATAAATTGCATGGAATTCTGGAAATTTTGATTTGTTTATTTGACAAACATGACTTTTTTAGGTTTATTAAAATTGATCAATTTTTAGAACAATTAAACAAATTGCTGTGAAAAGGAAGAACATTTTTTAAATGTCTTATTAGTTTTGAACAATTTCGCAAATAAAATCATCTTAAAAATTTTTACATTCTACAGCATTGAGAAAAAAATTAGAGAAAATCGAGTTTGTTTTTGTGAATTTTTTTTAAAACAACAAAAGAAACGAAATAAAAATTATTCGCTAAAACCAACTAAATATTCAAATAATAAAAGTTTTAACCTTATAAAAAAACCCTTTCCTAGCTTTTACATGATTTGCCAAAAGCTCAGGTTTCTTGACAGGAAACCTGAGCATTTTGCAACCTGGACATTTCATTTGAATTTTTTTGAAAATTTCCTTCTCCTGACTTATGATGATAATGAATTCTAACTATTAGACAATTTCAATTGATTTTATAGCATGGAATGGTTCAGTGCGATTTTTTTTCACCAAATTGATCAGATTTTGATTTTCCTTTTGGGTAATTATTCGCTGTCTCCCTGATTTTTGACGAATTTGATATGATTTTGATTCATTGTACCAATAAATTAATATTTTAATTCACAATAAAGCTCTTTACAACTCCATCTAGACATTTTCCAACGTTTTTCTTGTTGTCTCATCGTTACAGCTTTGTTTCTGTTCCCAAGGGGAACTGAAGGGTTACTTGTGTATTCTGAAGGCCTTTTCTTACTTAATTTTTTTCAAATCGACGGTTTTTTTTAGGGGTTGCTTAAAATTGTGCCAAAAATTCATATGGATTCTTTGAAAATTAAGAAATTAGAGAGTAAAGTTTAGGTTTTTCTCTAAGTTTTACACAAAAATTTTTTATCTTTTTTTAGTTTTACAACTATTTTTATGTCACTCTGTTAAATTTCTCATTGTTTATACTTTGATTTTCTTTTATAAATTTCGTAGTTAATTAGAAATAAAAAGTTGAATTTTTTTATCATAAAAAAAGTCTATGCAAACACTAAACTCTAGATTTATACTGCGGTATTCCGAGGAATTATTGTTTTGAACTTTAGATTTACGTGTATAGTGTGACATTTATTTCGTGTATAGTGTGACATTTATTTCATTTAAAATACACGAAAAAAAGTACTCCGCGTGATTCTTTTTGGAAAATCAATCATCCTCTTATCATTAGTACATTTTTTAAAGACAATATTGGTTTTACATACTAAATTTAAGAAAAAATTTAAAATTTTTTATAAAAATGTATTAAAAATATTTATGGCGTCCATCAAAAAGTTTACATTTTAAAAGTCTTTTTCCTCTCAAATATGATTTTATATATGAGTTAGGACATTCATAATAAATTCTTCCTTTTGTCCTTCTCTAATTGTCCGAAAATTTGCGCTTCCATCGCTTGTGTAAATACCAACAATTGGATCATTGTCTTCAAGCAATTTTTTCATCTTTTGAAATAAAGTTAAAAAAAGAAATAATTTTAAAAAAAAAGTGTCTTACAGTTGTCTTTTTTGATGTTCTCGACTCTTTTTACGCATAAAAACTGAAATCCTTTTTTAATGATTTTGTTTCGTTTTCTGTTTCCGAATCCGAGTCAATTTCAATTAAAACATTTTCATCTGATAATTACTCAATTTCTGAAATTAAAACTGTTTCTTGAAATTTTACTTTTTTTTCACCGAAAACTTGAGGCTCGGATATATCGTTTAATATTGAACGCTTCGGACTTTTAGTTATTGTTTCTTTATTTTCAACATTGGCGGGATACAAAGGACACTTTTTGGCTCTTCAAATTAAAAAAAAAGAATCATAATGATAAAAAAAATAAGAATAAAAAATGTTTTAACATCCTTTCTGTGCGATATTTTGGATTTGTCTATATTACCTTTGCCACCACAAAGTTTATGGACAATCTACATCAACAGAATTCTGAATGACGATTCCAGGTGAGGAATTCTCATCTGGAATATCAAAACTTTTTTTAAAAGTTCTTTATTTCATTCTCGAGTTCTTTACACTTTTCATCTCTTTAAAAAAAATTTTTTTGAATAAAAATGCATAATATAAAATAAAACTATTAAATAATTACATTTTTTTAAGCTTCAGACGTAGGAGATTCAATTTGTTTTCTATATAATTCAGTGAATAACTCGGAAAGAGTTTGTGTGGTTTTCAAAATATTTTTCAAGTCTGAATTTTCTTTTTGGATTTTTTCTAATTCAAATTTTTTTTTGAAATTGTAAGCTGGTCACTTAAATAAAAGTTAAAATAAAAATTAATCATAAAAAATATATCTTTTTCTTACTCATCAGCTAATTTTTTGTCATATCCACTGATATAATCTTTTAATTTGGAATTTATTTTCGAGAATTCAACTTCTTTGATTTTTAACGATGTCTCTATTTCATTAATCTGATTTTTGAGGGAATTAATCTTTTCGTCTTTTAAATCATTTGTTTCTTTTATTTTTTTTCAAATTCTGCTTTAATTTGTGATCTGCTTTAAAAGAATTTATTTTGATTTTTTATAGTTAAAAAAAATATTTTTCCTCTTTTTTATTTAGTGTTTCTAGCTGAATTTCTAAATTATCTTTTTCATTTTCCAACAACTTGTAGAATTGATTGCTTTAAAAAAATTAAATAGAATTTGAAAGTAAAATTGCATTAAATTAAAATTACCGTAGTGCCGCGCAATAGCCACCCGGGCATTTTAATAGAGCTATGTTTAATACCATGGGAAAAAACTAGATTAGGTATCAAATTTTGTAAAATAAGCGACCATGGTCTTTTCAGTAATATTGTTAAATAGCCCGGGTCTAAAATTGAATTTAAAAGAATAAATCGCATCATTTTGACATTAAAAACTTAGATTTTTGGTTTATTTAGTAAAGAATTTTCTTCAGAACTCTCCGAAGCGTCAAAAAAAAACAAAAAAAAATGACTAAAAGAACCTTACCTTTTTTCATTTAAGCTAAAATACATTAAAAGATTTCATGTTTGTTAGTGCAAATTTTTGTTGATATGGTCTTTTATTTAAAAAAGTTTCGATAATTTTTAGCTAATTCAAAACTTAAATTTCATTTGATTCTAAAGGAACCAAATTCATGAAGATTTTTAAAAAAGCAGTACAGACCAATAATTTCTCCAAGAAAATAATTTTTTAGAGGAAGAAAATCAAATTTTTTTGAAATTCTCAATTAAGTTTTATTCTTTAATAATTCCAGAATCTTTAATTAATTAAATTTAAAAAACCGAGTTTAAAAATTTATTTTTTCTAAACTTTTAACTTAAAAGCTCAGGTCTTACTCATAAATATGGATATTAGACCATGGTATTCTTTATGATCAAAAACCCCCCGATTTTATTTATTTCCCCAGGGGTCTTAAATATAATTTAGTAAACTGCCCATGGTGGCTATTGCGCGGCACTACGGTACTTATTTTCTCCTTCAGTTTTTAAATCGGTAATTATATAATTGCGTTGTTTAATATATAATTCATTTTGTTCTTTTTCACACTTCAATTGTTCTGATAAAATTTGGATTTGGTTTTGCCTTTATAACAATTAAAAAAATATTCATTATTTTTAAAATTAATTTTAAATAAATTTATCATTATTGCTAAAATAGTCAAAAATCATCACAAAAATTAAGCATGAAATTATAATTCTTAAAATATTCATAAATCTCTTTTTTTTTTCTTGTTTTGTTTATAACTTTCCAAATAGAATACTAGAAAAATAAATTAATCTTAATCGGGTGTAAAAGGCAAAAAGTTCAATGTTCAATTATTAAAAAAAAATAAATTTTTTTTGAATTAAGAATAAGATATAAGCATAGTCTTTCGAGTTGCATTTAATTATACATAATCAAATTGTTTTTTTTTATTCTAAAAAAATTTATTTTTTTCCCCATTAATCTTTATTAAACCTAAACTGTTTGTTTTTTTGCCTGAATAGACCAATAACATAGGTCTTATGACTTTCTCCTTAAGGCTCACAGGATCATTTTGGGAAAATTTGACATTTTTTGAATTAAATTTAGAAATGTAAAATTCTATGCTAACATATTGTTTTTCAGTAAAAAAGAATTTATACCGGCTGCCAAACAATTGAAGAATTTACATTTTTGTAAAATCAGCAGATTTATTTTATTCTTTTGACCAAAAAGCTGTTTAAAAAGAAAAATATCATCCGTGGAAAAAGAAATTAAATACAGTTTTTATAGTAAACAAAAAAAACTGTATTTAATTTACTTTAAAAAAGTTTAAAACGTATTTTTGGTGTTTTCATTCTTCAAATTTTAAGTTTAAATTTCATTTTCTTGGCCAATTGATACGCAGCAATACTTTTGATTAAATTTTTAATTTTGCATAGCTAAATTTTATATTTTCTAGAGGAAATAAAAAAAAAATTTGAGAAATGATTTATTTTAAAAAAAATTCAACTTTTTTAATGTGAGTATTTATAATGATCAATCAATTCTTCTCTTGCTTTTAACGTATTTCTTTGAATCTTTTATTTAATTCTTGAACCTGGATGACTATGATTTTGAAGCTCTTCAATTATTTTTTTGTCTTTACGTATTTTTGGAATTTGAATCTTATCATGATCATAAACCGAATCTAATTCAAATAATTTTTCGGAGTCAGAAAAAATTGAAGTCATTAATCTAAATAAAGTTTCAACTTTGATATTTTGCAAATTATAATAGCAAGATACATCTCTGATTTCTCGAAATTTCCTTGTTATTTTTTTATCTGTTTTTTCATTATTAAATCTTTACACTTTAAAATGTATTGGTTCCATTTTTAAACGCAAACGATTAACATTTGATAAATTTTGTTGTTCAATTATACATTCGATCATCGAGTCAACATTTGTAATCTTTCTAACATTCAGTTCATTTCAAATTTTGATAAAGAAGAAAAATGCTGATCGCATGAGCTTTTTCCATGTTTTTCAGCAAAAAAATTTAAATTCACTTGAATATCTTCGTCGACTAATTCATTAAAAAGATAGTACGATAATTCTGCGCACCTGAAATGAGTCCCGCAGTCAGCCCAAATAAAAATTTTCTTTTTGACTATTTTTTTAAAAAATTCTTGTTGCCTTAAAAGCCTAAAGCATCTAATTGTAGAAATCGCATTAGGTGAAATATCTTCAACGTCGGCAATTATATCGACGTTTAAAAGAATAATTTTTTCATCTAACTCGTCATAATAATATATACCTATTCCAAAAACCGATGATTGTATTTGAGTATAATACTCTTTATTGATTTGTCTTTCCCAATTCCAATATTGACTTTTTGCTTAAAATCAATTTCTATTAACAGTGACGATTTTAGAAGTTCAATATTATTCCTATCCTCATTGTATTTTTTTCTCTGTCTATCAGCTATCGACTTATATTTTAATGTTTCGATTTTCTCTTTGATTTCTTCTCTTTTAGAAATTCTTAAAAAATTTACTTAATTAGAAAATTAGGTTCGCGTCATTCAATACGTAGCGACATTATTTTTTACAAGATATCAATATATCCTTTTTTCGAGAAAAAATTTCTAAGATAAACGGTATATAACATTAAATAGGTTTCATATAATAATAATAGAGATATACGGCTTTAAAGAATTTTTTGGCTTTTAGAGTTTATTCGATTTGAATATTTCAGGCTTGGTAAATGCGATTTACAAATTTTTTTTTTTTAATATTTACATAAAAAAGGTTATTTTTTAGGATACTGGATTTAGTTTTAGTAAGTTCTGTTTTTTGTTTCCAGATTCGTCCTTAAACCTTATTTTTTTGAACAAAACCAGGAAGTGTCTTATAACTCAGCCATTGTTGGTCCTATCATCTCAAACCAAAATTATTGAATTCCTTAGTAATTTTTACATTTGGCTATAGAGAGTTTTTTTTTATTTTGTCTTTTCTTCTAAAAATAATATTTCCGAAAACATTGCAAAATTGTAAATTTTTGGAAAAAGAATTAAGTTTAATAGTTCAAATGGTTTTTAAGCACAATACAAACAAAAAAAATTGAAATATTTTAGAAAAATTTGTTTCAAAAAAACTTAATTTAATTTTAGCATGTGTCCATATTATTCTCTTCTGAGCCTATCTCATCATTACTCAAGTTTGAGTTATGTTGTATTAAATGATTATTTTTTTACTCGAGAAAAAAATTTAATTTGTTAGAAACAACACTTTTTAATAGGCTGTTACTCAATTTATCATTTTACTTTTTTATTTTAAAGCTAGATAAAAATTCCATTAAGAGGTCTAACTAGATTAAGTGTTCTCGTTTACTCTTGAATGGTCAAAAAAACCCTCATACCCATGAATAAGAATGCTAAATTTTAAACGAATTTAATTTTAATTATGCGTTCGACAGATTCCAAAAAAGTTTCAAGTTGAGTTAAAAAACAATTCTAATCTGTTGTTTTCTTTAAATTAAAATTCTGAATCAAACCGACGCAAAAAAATACCTTAATTTACATCTAAAATCAAGAATCTTACAAAAGGGCCAGTCGTAGAAATCGTATTCAAAGCCTTAACTTTATTAAATTTGAAATTTTGAAAACAATTAAACACATATATAGTCAAAAGTTTCGGCTTAGGTAAAATTGTGTATGATTATCTAAAATATAAAATATTAACTTCACAATTATTTTTAAATTTAAAATTTTGTAAACAAGCAAACTCAATCTATTTCTTTAAAGTTGGCTTTGTTTGAAAATTTCTTCATTCTACTCCTACCCTTCGGCGATGTGAAGAGATAAGAAAATTGATCTTTGTGTTCCGTTCCAAAATCTCATCCAAATGCTTTGTTTTTAACTCGTTAATATCAATATCTTGCCTTATTAATTTGTCTTTCAAACAACTAATTTCTGATCTAAGGACTCCTTTTTCAACGAGTTGGGAAATAGTTTTTTTGACTGAATTGACAACAGCTTGTTAAATATGTCCAATTCTTTCAAGGGAAGTATACTTCCAAGACGAAAATATAACAAACTTTTAAATTAAATCCTTTATAAAAAATCTTACTTGTGGATTTTCGGTTAGATCCAAGTTATCGAGTCTTTCTTCGTTTTCAAAAGAAAAATTTGAATTAAAAGAATCCAGTTTTACATTTTGACCTGAATGAAAAAACCAAATTTTTTTTCTGGACTCTTCTAGTATTAAGAAAAAAAATTAGGTTCTTTTAAAAAATTAGTATATCTTTTTTAACGACCACGTTGAAGCTTAAAGAGACCTGGTACCTGGTTTAAATAATTCAACTCATCGAGAGACAGAGAAAGAACATTTGTTAAACCAATAAGAAAAATTTTTTATTTCAAAATTTTAACCAAAAAATCTTAATCTATTTGAAATAATACTTTAGGGTCTTAATACTAGCACCACTTGTCTTTTATTTGAAGAGCCATTGTTAAAAATTAATAAAAAAAATTGTTGATTTACCTGATAATTTATTTTCGGATTTTGAAGCATTACTTAGGATTTAAAATTTGAAAAAATATGCTAATTTAAAATTTTCAAAATTAAAAAAAATCTAATACAACCAAAAAATTCAAAAATTATTTAAATTAAAAATTTAAAAAAAAAAATTTGATTTTTTAAAATGGTTCCATTATTAAAAGCCGATTGTCCGAAAAGAATCTCTTCAAATTTCGAATGCTGTAATTTTTACGTAAAAATGGAAATGCTGTATGTTTTCCTCTTAAAGGAAATCTTTATTTTGCGAAAAATGATGTAGATGAAAACTGCCTGTTCTTTTTGATTTTTGAGACAGCCGTAGAGGATGAAAAACCAAAAATTTTCAAAGTGAGATTTACTCTTTTAAATAAACCGTATACTCTTCCCAGATATAGCGGCAACTAAACCTTAGTTGTATCGTTTTGGTTATATTTATTTCAATCTCGCCGATATAAACTGTTTATGACTCACAGTGCACAATTGATTAATTAAATTTGAATATCGCATAAAAGACGTTTTATTGTGTTTATATGATATAACATCTTTTATGCGCTTTTAAAGCCGTGATTCTCGGTTTAGAGAATGCCCCATCAGTCAGAAAAAAGTTTATATTGGCGAGATTGAAATAAATATAACCAAAACGATGCATCGCAGGTTAAGTTGCCGCTATATGTTGGAAGGGAATTCTGTATAATAAAATAAAATTATTTTTTCAATTTAAGATTTTTCAGAGGATTGTAAAGTCGACTTTTTTTTTCGAAGAAAAATTAAAGGTTCAGATTGAATTCATTGATTCAAGGCATATATCTTTTCATCTAAACAACCTAGATGATTTTGAAACTGTGAAGAAACACAATTCCGATATTTTAAACGGTGATTTAATTAAAAGTTAAAAAAAATAAATAAAAATTTCTTTTTGCAGAAGAAAGAGGCTTTATTTTGAGAAAAATATCAAAAAATAAAAACTCTTTCAAGAAAAAAAAATAAAAATTCTCAAACCAAAGGTAAATTAATTTATTTTTATGTTTTTAAATACTCAAAAAAAAGAAAAAAAATAGTTTGTGTTTTTAAATAAATTGGTTTCAAAAAAATGAGATAAGATAGACAGGTTCTAGGAATTAATTTTTTTGAGGAATCTAGTTTATGAACATCAATTATAAGCTTTTTTACAAAAAAAATTAAAATTATATTTTATAATATTTATACATTGAATTCTCGATTATCGAGACTTGAGACTTTTTAGTGAATTTTTGTTTCCGGATTTTTTCAAATCCTTTTACATTTTACTAGAATATAGAGATAAAATTATCGAGACTCGTTTTTTTGTTTCCCAAACGAGTCTCGATAATCGAGAATTCACTGTATTACACTCTTTAGTAATGGCCGTCACTTGTTCGCAAAAAAAGGCAATGAAAATAGGTAATCCTTATTTCCGCATCGAAAAAATAAATTCTAAGAGTTTTTAAAAAATGTCTAAATGATATACCAAGAGAACTTCTTAATTTTTCTTATTATCAAAAAAAGAAAGAAAAAAATTTTTACCCCGCAACCTTCGAAGAGGCCGCAATCTATTCAGCAGCGATTAACAAAAGATCAAAATTGTTGTTTAAGTAGTCAAATGACCGAAGTATCTTTTTTGATACTTTTTCTATTTTAAATCAACGAGTTTTTTCCTTGCATTTATTTGGGGCTTATCAAAAATGTGAACCAATGGTTACCAACTTAACATTAGATTTTTTGATTGTTAAAAATATGAGCAATATCTCAGATATTTTACATTAAGAAATTTTATTGTTAAATTTTTGAGCAATCTCGTAAAAAATAGATAAAATAATCGGAAAAAATATTGATCATATTTTTTTCATATTCAATAGGTACTTAGTCTCTAAAAAAATTTATTTATAAATAATTCCAATGAATTTTAAATAGCTATTTGCGTTGATTTCAACAAGTTTTTGATTAAGATTGAACCAAATGATAAATTATATGCGTCTAATGAAAATTCTATATTTTTTATTCTAATTCAAATTCTCGCTTCATAACTCTTCCTAAATCTTTAACAACATACACTTGTTCTTGTTTCTTGTCGATCAGAAATAAATTCTTTATTTGATAGTGAACTAAGATTAAGTTTATTTAAGTAAAAAAATTTTCTTAGAATACCGATGGTACATTTAGAGAAGACATATCAAAGCTACTGTAAATTCTCGTTAAGTGTTCAAAATTGATTTTTAGAATTACAGTGTTCTTGAGACCATCCTTACCATGTTGAAATTTTTTCGATTTTTGATTCCCAATCAAAAATAAAAATAATAAATTTAGGTTATTAAACCAGGTTTAATTTTTTGAGTTTGGTATTTTAGTACCGGACAAACTCCAGAAAGAAAATAAAAAATTGAAATTAAGTTAAAAAAATTTTTGGGGGCTGTGAAGTTCGTTTGGATTCACTTATTTCATTTCGTTCAATATAACTTTTTTATTTTTATTCTTTTCTTTTAGCTTCAAATTGCTACAAAATATATCAACTTTGCTACATCTAAATATTTCTTTCTCACTGTCTATCACCAGAAAATTTAAAAAGTCAAGTTTTGATATGAAAAAAAGTCCCGGGTGATGGATTTGAACACCACTTAAAAAAGTCTATTTAATATGAACATTTTAACATTATTTTAATGAGAACAAATTACTTGCTATATCAAACTAACTCAACATAGTCAGTTCGGTAAAAAGTTCCATAAGAAAAAAAAATTTTTTTTCTGTTTTGTTGGATGTAGGGAAAATGTTAAAAATTGTAGCATTTTAAACATTAGAAAAAAATTGATTCGTAAAAAAATGAGACTTAAATACTGAATTGAAATGAGTGTATAGAAATAAACTTCACAACCCCAAATTTTTGCTACTAAAAATTAGAATAAATTATTTTTTTAATTTTTTAAATATCAGATAAGTCAATGTTTTCATTATCAAAGACGGCTGTTGAGTGCTTCTTTGTTAGGTTACAGTTTTTTATTTATGCAAAATGAAGCAACAGCTAATCGAAATTTATATTTTAAAATAAAATAATGAATGTCAAAAACAAAACCCAACACCTTTATCCCTTCATCAATACCCACACGAATTTAGTTAACAATTACTCAATAGTTAGTTTCAACTTAACAAATAATCAAACCACACATTAATTAAACAAAAAGGACTCAGCAGTCGTCTCAGCACCAAGCATCCAAAATACAGAAAACTTGATGTACTTGAGTAGATGAAGTTAATTATATTCAATATTGAAACAAACTATTATTTTTTGTTTTTGTTTAAAAAATTTATTTACAAACAAGGATTTTAAGAACTTTGATAGATTAATGATGAAAATTTTTAAAAATTTTGGTCATTTATTACATTACTCCTGTAGTTTTAAACAATCTGATACGGTTTTAGACTTAAATAATTTTAGTAGTCACAGAGCTGATCTGCTAAAAAGAATTTACGTAAAAAAGGTAATTTAAAAACGGACAGAATTTCCCGAATTGTTCCAAAAGTTATGTGTTTTTTAAATTTTTTTGATATCATGTGTAAATTTCAAAAAGAAATTTACTTAAATTACTTTTTGACCGAAAATTAAGGTAAATTTACGTAAAACATGTAATTTTTCGTAAATTTACGTAAATTCTTTGTAGCATATCAGCACTGTAATTCTAAACTTAGATTGTCACATTGTGTATAAGTCGCAGAATTTTAAAGTATAAATAATTTATAAAACTTTACCAATTTTTAAGAAAATGGAAAAAAAGGCCTGAACGAGTTAAATTTCGATTTAGTTAAAATAGTTGGTGATGGAAATTGTTTGTTTAGAGCTTTAGCTTTTCATTTATTTCGAGACGAATCACAACATCAATCGATTCGAGAATTAATATGTGATTATATAGAAAAGAACAAAAATAGTTTTAGTGATTTTTTTTTTTGAAGAGGCTTCCGCTATTAACAAAACTTGATTTTTTACAAACTACATTAATGAAATGAGAAAACCAGGTGTCTATGGTGATAATGCATGCTTGTATAGATTTTCAAAAATATTTCAAGCTAAAATACATATAATTCAGCATAAGAAAGAAAAAATAGAAATTCAAGATAAACTATTTCCACAAATTATTAATTCTACCAATTATTAATTTTTATTGTAATAAGACTTAAAAATCTTAGCTGAAAGCAACTGAAATTTTAGGTTAATCAAAAAAGTTAATATATTGTAAACAGACAAGTGAGTTTGACCAGCACTCAAGCAAATACTTACACACACAAACTATTTGTTTGTCTTCCAAAAATCGCATTTTCTTAAAAGTAAAAAATGCATCACATCATAAATAATTTGAGTCTTATATAATAAAATTAAAATACCAATTGCGAAATTTACCACAAAAGGTCTAAATTTAATTATTTTTTATTTTAAACATTCACACAAATTGTGTGTTTCATTTTTTTTTCTAATAATTTTTTCCAAAAAAAATCGAAGGTCTGAGTGCTAATAATAATTTTGTTAAGAATGCAAATTGCTATTGTTTTTACCTTTTTGTTTATTTATTTTTAACATTAAGTGATATCTAACCTGAAATACTATAAATAAACTTATAAAAATCATTATTTCTATTTAACCACAAGTTGAAAAAGCCAAAATTAGTTAGTTAACTTAAAATAGTTAAACTGGTATAATATAGAAATTAAAGTACTAGATTTAGTCGAACGCTCTTAAGAATTTTGTGTACAAAATTATCAAAAAAATTTAGTTTTCAAGTTAAGTAACAATTTAGAATGTAAATTAAGTTTTCGAACAGGATTTTTTCGATTATCTGAACAAACCAAATGAATTATAAATCGATACGCTCGTTTCAAAAAAATTAAGACTAAAACAATTTAAAAAATATTTAAATATTTAAATTTCTTCAGTTTTTTCAGACCTAGATTTTCGAGTGTAGCAAAATTTTAACACTTGGCATAGAAAAATAATAATTTTTTCTGTAAAATGCAAGTTAAAATGTTTTTTCGAATTAACGAAATTCCGGATTACCAAGTAGATTTTCTATTGAAAAGTGAAGATTTTTTTCGAATAAAATTATTCGGATAATCGAGAATTCCGAAATATCGAAATTCCAATTAAAGAGGGTTGATTTTAATTGAAATTCCCTGTATATTATCAAAAAAAAATACTTTTTTTAAATGAGAGTATTGATTAAAAACGAGAAACTTAAGCTTATTTTTTGAATAAAAATATGGCAACTTTTTTTTAATGAAATTCTATTTTTCAAAGTTTGAATAAGATTAGCCAAAGAACTGTTAGTATGTAAAATTTAAAAATTCATAATTAATTAAATTAATTAGTGGTTAATTTTTAGTTAAGAACTAAATTTAAATTTGGAAAACCAAGTGTCTAATTAAGTCCCTTGAAATAGGGAAAATCTTACTATATTGAATTTGGACATTAACATGACCATTTCTTTTTATAAAATTCGATTTTAGTTTAAAGAATTAGATTCATTAAAAACCATTAGATAAAGCTAATATTTTTTTGTTAATTCTTTTAAAATTTTTTTTGCGATTTTTTGATTTAAATTAAAAACGAAAAAGCTTTATTTAAAAAAAAAAGTTGCCATACCATATTTCGACACGAAAACTAAAATTGAATCTATTCAAATTTTTTTTAATCCGAACAACAAAATTTTAATAAAATTAAGTTCGAATTAGCGAAAATTCGGATTACTCAGTAGATTGCATTGAAAAGTGCAGATTTTTTCCGAAAAAAATTCTTGGTATAATTGAAAATCTTAAATTGACATTAAATTTTAGAAATTAAAGATAGTTTAAAACATATAAAATTGGATAAAATAAAAATTTCAAGAAAACCTAATTTTAAAAAATTTTCTTTAGAAAGCAGAATTAAAACAAAAACTTTAAAATTTTATTCCAGGTATATAAAAAAACGACACACAGGAAAAAGTTGATACCTAGATTTTGTTTAGTTGTTGATAAAGTGATAGTCAGAATAAATTAATTGCTATACAGAAAAAAAAGGTTTTTATAAAATGATAAAAACACATAAACTATTCGTTAAAAAGATGAAAAAAAAGTAGAATTTTGAAATTTTTAAGCTTTGAATAGAGCAATCTTTAGGTCCTTGGTAGTCATATTTATGTTTTATTCCATTTTGTAAAAAATTAAACAATATAATTTTTAAAAAATTTTTTTCATTTTTTTCTCTATTTTTATCATAAATAAACTTATATTTTAGTCTCTTTTTTAAAAATTAAAAGTTTCCAAAATGTGAGCTTCTTTTTTTTATGTTGTTTCCCATTACATCTTAAAAGATTTTTAATAAATCGAAATTTTTTGTAACAATTTTTTAAGAAATTCGATAATGAATGAAAAAAATTTAGAACAATTTATAATTGGTCTTAGAACATACAAGCCTTGGAAAACCCGTTCAAAAAAGTCTGGATCTTTTTCGAGATTGGTGAAATTATTGAAGATTCTCTTTTCCGAATTGGCGGGAGGAGAACACTATGTCACATGTATGTTCGAAGATGTACTAAAAGAAAAAAAAAACTCAATATTTAATTTTAAGTACAAAAATGCATTGTTTAATTTTGGAAAAATCTATAAAAAAACGGTAAAAAAAAAGATAAACATTTTTATATTAAATCGATTCGAGCCGCGAAATTTACTTTAAGAGAAGCTCGTGAAATAGGATTTAATGCTTCAAAATATATATGGCACTCTTGTCTAAAAAGCAACGAAAGAAACTTAGGAGGCCGCCCGAAAATTAATTCGGATTTAATAGAGTCTATAAAAAGTCACATGGAGTCGTCATCAAATATAGCTTCCAACAGAGCTATAATAGAAAAATATTCAGACGAGAATGGGATTGTTTTAAAAGAGTACATTCCTGTGCGTTATCGAGTAAAAACTTTGTCACGGGCTTTTTTAAGCTTTCCTTTTAAAGAGGAAATTTCATTTTCAACTTTCTATTCATACATTAGCGATGAGTTCAAAAAACCTCATAGACTTACAGACCTTTGTGATTATTGTGAATTTTCAAAAAAATTAAGAGGTGAATTAGTAAATGAGCTTATGGATATGGACATTATTTATGACTTAAGCAAGGAGCCTAATTTCTGAAGAACTCGAAAATTTTTTGAAAGTTACTTCTTCATCAAATTCTGGGTAAATATCTCTAAAGATAAAATTTTTAAAATTCTTCATAGTTTTTATGATGTCATGTCAAAACAAAAGACTTAAAGACAAAATAAAACTGATATTTTTTCGCGCATTTTTTCTCTTGATCCTGTAAATTGTAAAATAATGGACACAAATTGTGCGTTAATTTTTAATACTCTGTAAAAAATATGCAATCGATCTGCAAAATGCACGCCATTATTAGGGATTTCAATAAAAATTGTGTAATTTGAGGTACTAAAAAATATTGACTAGTTTTGTACATTTTTTTACAGATTTTATTTATTCAGATTTCAAAAATATTTTATATTTTAGATAATCATACACAATTTTACCTAAGCTGAAACTTTTGACTATATATGTGTTTAATTGTTTTCAAAATTTCAAATTTAATAAAGTTAAGGCTTTGAATACGATTTTTGTCAAAAGCTACGACTGGCCCTTTTGTAAGATTCTTGATTTTAGATGTAAATAAAGGTATTTTTTTGCGTCGGTTTTGATTCAGAATTTTAATTTAAAGAAAACAACAGATTAGAATTGTTTTTTTAACTCAACTTGAAACTTTTTTGGAATCTGTCAAAAGCATTAAAATTAAATTCGTTTAAAATTTAGCATTTTTATTCATGGGTATGAGGGTTTTTTGACCATTCAAGAGTAAACGAGAACACTTAATCTAGTTAGACCTCTTAATGGAATTTTTATCTAGCTTTAAAATAAAAAAGTAAAATGATAAATTGAGTAACAGCCTATTAAAAAGTGTTGTTTCAAACAAATTAAATTTTTTTCTCGAGTAAAAAAATAATCATTTAATACAACATAACTCAAACTTGAGTAATGATGAGATAGGCTCAGAAGAGAATAATATGGACACATGCTAAAATTAAATTAAGTTTTTTTGAAACAAATTTTTCTAAAATATTTCAATTTTTTTTGTTTTTATTGTGCTTAAAAACCATTTGAACTATTAAACTTAATTCTTTTTCCAAAAATTTACAATTTTGCAATGTTTTCGGAAATATTATTTTTAGAAGAAAAGACAAAATAAAAAAAAACTCTCTATAGCCAAATGTAAAAATTACTAAGGAATTCAATAATTTTGGTTTGAGATGATAGGACCAACAATGGCTGAGTTATAAGACACTTCCTGGTTTTGTTCAAAAAAATAAGGTTTAAGGACGAATCTGGAAACAAAAAACAGAACTTACTAAAACTAAATCCAGTATCCTAAAAAATAACCTTTTTTATGTAAATATTAAAAAAAAAAAATTTGTAAATCGCATTTACCAAGCCTGAAATATTCAAATCGAATAAACTCTAAAAGCCAAAAAATTCTTTAAAGCCGTATATCTCTATTATTATTATATGAAACCTATTTAATGTTATATACCGTTTATCTTAGAAATTTTTTCTCGAAAAAAGGATATATTGATATCTTGTAAAAAATAATGTCGCTACGTATTGAATGACGCGAACCTAATTTTCTAATTAAGTAAATTTTTTAAGAATTTCTAAAAGAGAAGAAATCAAAGAGAAAATCGAAACATTAAAATATAAGTCGATAGCTGATAGACAGAGAAAAAAATACAATGAGGATAGGAATAATATTGAACTTCTAAAATCGTCACTGTTAATAGAAATTGATTTTAAGCAAAAAGTCAATATTGGAATTGGGAAAGACAAATCAATAAAGAGTATTATACTCAAATACAATCATCGGTTTTTGGAATAGGTATATATTATTATGACGAGTTAGATGAAAAAATTATTCTTTTAAACGTCGATATAATTGCCGACGTTGAAGATATTTCACCTAATGCGATTTCTACAATTAGATGCTTTAGGCTTTTAAGGCAACAAGAATTTTTTAAAAAAATAGTCAAAAAGAAAATTTTTATTTGGGCTGACTGCGGGACTCATTTCAGGTGCGCAGAATTATCGTACTATCTTTTTAATGAATTAGTCGACGAAGATATTCAAGTGAATTTAAATTTTTTTGCTGAAAAACATGGAAAAAGCTCATGCGATCAGCATTTTTCTTCTTTATCAAAATTTGAAATGAACTGAATGTTAGAAAGATTACAAATGTTGACTCGATGATCGAATGTATAATTGAACAACAAAATTTATCAAATGTTAATCGTTTGCGTTTAAAAATGGAACCAATACATTTTAAAGTGTAAAGATTTAATAATGAAAAAACAGATAAAAAAATAACAAGGAAATTTCGAGAAATCAGAGATGTATCTTGCTATTATAATTTGCAAAATATCAAAGTTGAAACTTTATTTAGATTAATGACTTCAATTTTTTCTGACTCCGAAAAATTATTTGAATTAGATTCGGTTTATGATCATGATAAATTCAAATTCTAAAAATACGTAAAGACAAAAAAATAATTGAAGAGCTTCAAAATCATAGTCATCCAGGTTTAAAAAATTAAAAAAAAGATTTAAAGAAATACGTTACAAGCAAGAGAAGAATTGATTGAGCATTATAAATACTCACAAAAAAAAGTTGAATTTTTTTTAAAATAAATCATTTCTCAATTTTTTTTTTTATTTCCTCTAGAAAATATAAAATTTAGCTATGCAAAATTAAAAATTTAATCAAAAGTATTGCTGCGTATCAATTGGCCAAGAAAATGAAATTTAAACTTAAAATTTGAAGAATGAAAACACCAAAAATACGTTTTAAACTTTTTTAAAGTAAATTAAATACAGTTTTTTTTGTTTACTATAAAAACTATTTTAATTTCTTTTTCCACGGAAGATGACTTAAACGGCGATATTTTTCTTTTTAAACAGCTTTTTGGTCAAAAGAATAAAATAAATCTGCTGATTTTACAAAAATGTAAATTCTTCAATTGTTTGGCAGCCGGTATAAATTCTTTTTTACTGAAAAACAATATGTTAGCATAGAATTTTACATTTCTAAATTTAATTCAAAAAATGTCAAATTTTCCCAAAATGATCCTGTGAGACTTAAGGAGAAAGTCATAAGACCTATCTATTCAGGCAAAAAAACAAACAGTTTAGGTTTAATAAAGATTAATGGGGAAAAAAATAACATTGAACTTTTTTCCTTTTACACCCGATTATTTTTTTAGTATTCTATTCGGAAAGTTATAAACAAAACAAGAAAAAAAAAAGAGATTTATGAATATTTTAAGAATTATAATTTCATGCTTAATTTTTGTGATGACTTTTGACTATTTTAGCAAAAAAGACTCGCTTGATACGGTAAAAAATTCGACTCAATTAATTTCATAAAAAGCTTTTATTTTGTTTTATTAAGTCAAATTTAAGTTAAAACAAAATAGCTTATTGAAACATTGAGTAAACACCACAAAGCAGGACTTGCAGTTGCAGCCAGTTTTGCTTTTAATGTTTTGGTAGAAGCTTTTCAAGTAAATTATCTTTATTTAACTTATTACTTGAATTTAAATATTTCAAATTAAGGTAATGCTAAGAGAACCAAGGACAATTTCATATGGTTTATTATTTGGAATATTAATGCTTACATTTAAAATATTTTATTTTATTTTCATGTGAATTTTAAAAATAAAATAATTTTAAAGACTTAAAAATTTTTGGTTTCATTTATCTGTAATTGGACACAGGGTTTTATCTGTGAAATATAATTTCAAAAAAAAATTAAAAAAATTATTCCATACTTTCTATGAGAAAAACGAGGAAACAAGATACTAAATAAATAAAGTTTTAATTTTTTTGAATGATTAGTTTAAAAATAAACTTTAATATAATTTCACTTATCATTCAATTTTATCCACTGGTTTTTCTGCAGTTTTTTAGGGAAAACTTTTCCGTAATTTACTACACTGAACGATTAAGACGAACTTAAGTTGACAGAGAAAATTTTTGCCAATTTTAATTTTCATTTACTTGAACCTGAATTTTTTGACACAAATAATTATTATTTCGAAAGCTTTGAATAAAAAAGTTAGTCTCTTTAAAAATTCAGCGTGACTGCAAGAATGAATCCGCTTGCGCAGTACTCCAGAACTAAATCAAAGAGGTTAGGATCAGACTTTTATGATTAAAGCCATTTATAAAACTTTAAACCGAGTTTTTTTTTGAATACCCAAAAAAATTGAAATAATCCAAAAAGAATTTAAAAAAATTCAACTTGGTTTTTTCCATAATTAAATAATTAAATTGAGTTTTTTTCCTGTAAAAAAAATTGGATTTGAGGAATTTTCTAGAATTTAAATAAGAAAAAAAAATTATAAAAAATAAAAGAGAATTAGGACGAATATTTTATATAAAAATGTTGAATTATAAGACGATTTTAGCTAAAACGAATTGAATCGCAGGTGACGAGAATGGTAAAATAATAAGACCAAACAAATTTTGCTTGAATTGTTTTATAATTCGAAATTATATACCGTCCTATGAATTGATTCTTATAATGGAACTTATAATATCTTATAAGTGTTGGAATCTTAAAAAGAACTTGAGAATATCTTGATGAAAATTTTTTAAAACTATGCTCATTAAGAAATTAACAAGAAAATTTCAAGATTCTTATTTAAGTTCCATTCAAGATCTTTTTTTGTCAAAACCATATAAGACCTTAAAAGAACTTAAACAAGATTTTAAATATTGATCTTAAGATTTCTTGTATTTAGTTAAATATGATTTTCTTAAGAAGATCTTAAATTAGTTCTTTAAAGATTTAATATTTAAGATTATTTCTAGATTGTTAGCAAGATCTTAGATTTTCTTAATGTGAATACTTGAATTTTTTTTTAAAGTAAGATTAATCTATAAGATCTTATAAGAAAAAGCATGCATAAGATCTTTTAAGAAAATGCATGCATTAGATTTTATAAGACAAATTAACATTTGTTAAAATTTATTAAAAAAAGAATTCTTAATTTTGAATTAATTCGATTATTTTTTCAAAATAAATTAATTTTAAATAATATTTGATAAGAAGTATTTTATGTCAAAAAAAAAACTTTAAAAGGAAATTGAAAATAAAAAAAAATTATAAAAAAAAGAAAAATTTAATATTAATAATAACTTTATTTTAAGATAATTCATTAAACAAAATTGAAATTAAAATGATTAATTAAAAAGTATGTTATTTTTTATTAATATAGAACCAATTTTTAATTTATTTTAAAAATTATAACGGCGAAAACTAATTTAAGATAACAATTTTTTAAAAGATAGAGAAAAAAATCAACAAGTTGAAAATTAAAAAAATAAATCAATAAAATAAAAATATAAATCAAAAATGAAAAACATTAATAAAATAAAATATAAATTTAAAATAATTTTACGAAAAAAGCTTTAATTTAGAAATTTAAATAAATTTAAAACAACAAAAAAAATTAATTTAAGAATAAATTTAAAAAATCTCTATAATTAAAATTTTAAATAAAAAAACTTCAAAAATATTAAAATTTTAATAGAAATAGAAAAAAATAAAATCAAAAGTTAAAAAAAGCATTTAATAATTAATCAAATTCAAATAAAAATTTAGATTTTACAATTTAAATGTTATGATTCTTATTGGTAATTTTTCTAGAAAAATTCTAAAAATGATTATATTAACAAAAAAGTTTTAAAATGTAGAAAAAATCGCAGTTTAATAAAAATCTATTTGTCTGAAAAGTTTTTAAAAACTTTAATTTCAAAGATTTCGCTAAAAAAAATTTTTTAATAGGTTTATTATGTTGGTTATTTATATTATTATTAAAAAATTATATTATTTTGAAATATAATTTTTTAATTTTAATGTTTTTTGATACTCTTTTTCATAATTTTATTTTATGTTTTATTTATTATGGGTTTTTTAATAAAATTTTTAATGATTTATAATTTTTTTTTTTTATTTTACAAAACTATTTATTTCGTAATCTATTTTAAATTTATTCTTTTTTTAAAAATTATTTTTTTTTAAGTTTTTTTATGCTTTCTAAAATTTTGTATTTTTAATATTTTTTTTAATTTTTATTTGTTTCCTTAATTAATTTTTAGTTTTTTTGATCATGATTTAATTTTTAATTTTAATTTTGAATTTTTTAATTTGTTTTTTTTGCTAAGGGCTAATATTTTTTTTTATTTTAATTAATTTTAGAATGTTATTTAAAATTTTTAGTTATAGTTTTTTTTATTTTTTAATTAAATTTTTATTATTTTTTTCTAAATTTTTTTTGGGAGAATATATATTTTTCAAAGTTTTTTGGTTGTTTTACTTTTCAAAAATATAATTTTATATTTTAAATATTTTTTTGAAAAAAACAATATCTTAATAAAAAAATTATGTAAGATCCTTTCCGGAACAAAAATTTCTTGTAAAACAAAATATATTTCTACAAAAGATCTTTTTGAAGTAACAGAAGATGTTAAATTATTTTAATGATTTTATAAGATCTTGATAAAATCTGAAAAAATTATTTTCCAAAAATTGATAAGATTTTTCATGGAATCTTGAATCTTAAGAAATCATTCTGGAATCTTTTAAGAACCATTACCAAAATTGAAAATTTCGTTTGCTAATCTTGAAATTTCTTGTCACAAACATGATTTAGACTAGTTTTTATAAAGATTCTAAGATAATCTTGTTCAAGATCATGTTTAGTACCAGAAAGATGTTTTTTTTTTTAATGATCTTATAAGATCTTGATAAAATATGAAAAATAATTTTCCAAAAGTTGACAAGATTTTTCATGGAATCTTGAATCTTAAGAAATCTTTCTGGAATCTTTTAAGAACCATTGCCAAAATTGAAAAAATAGTTTACCAAACTTGTAAGATCTTATTTAAGATCTAGCTATGGAATCTTTTAAGATTCTTAACATGATCTTATTCAAGATCTTAAATAGAATTCATACATGGGGTAACCTTTTTCTACTAATTTTAGAATTAAGCTAGAATTTTGGGTTTATTCTATGTGCAAAATTTTCCATGGATACCATGTTAAAAGAATTTTTTTATATTTTTTTTAGAAGATATGTCAAATTGAATTTTTTTTCTATACCTTTTCCATTAGACTTAATCTTAAATTTAAAGTAAATTTAAAAAAACATTTAAAAATTTTAGAATTAACTCTTTGACTTATCGATCTTTATTCTAATTTTTGTTAATTTTAAGATTAAGTCTAATGAAAAAGGTATAAAAAAAGGTTCAATTTGACATAGCTTCTAAAAAAATATAAAAAAATTCTTTTAACATGGTATCCATGGAAAATTTTGCACATAGAATAAACCCAAAATTCTAGCTTATTTCTCTCTTTAAGATATTTTTTTCTTTAAATCATGGAAAATTCACTAATAATACTTTTTAGATTATTTCCTTTTTTTTTGTATTTTTAAAAAAAAAAAAAGTTTTGAGTTTTATGAATGGCTACAATCATAAAAAGCTTAAAAACAATTTTTTTAAACATGATGTCGATGGGAACTTTTCGAGAAGAATAAACAAAACCTTTTTGATTTATATCTGGAGTTCTGCGCAAGCGAATACCGTAGTAATTTTCGTATTTAAATTTTTTTAGCAAAATGAAATTTGATAAAAAACAAATATTTTTCTTTGCCCTTAAAATCCAAATCTTTTTTTCCTCCACAAAAAACACGTAAAAACATTTTTTTTAAAAAACTTAAATATTATGCTATGTTTTTAATAAAACACCGATAAAAATTGATATATTAAAAACAACATAGATGCTTCGTTTAATCCGAAATAATTTGAAAAAAGGAATTGCCTAAAGTAAAAAGGCATTTAATTTAATTCCTAAAAATTTGTCAGTTTTATTATCAAAAAAAGATTTTTTTAATGAAAAGTGCCTAAATTTTTCGTAAAAAAAAACTTAAAGCCAATGAATGAAATGTTAGAAGAAGTCTTGTCAAAATTAGAATTGTTGAGTCTTGATGAATTCTCAAAGATTGATGAAAAATATCAAAAATTGAACAAGAAAACGAAAATAGTAATATGGTAAATACAAATTTTTAAAAAATTATTTAAAAATTTAATTTAATTCAATGAAAAAAGTTATTAAAAAAGGTTTACTTTTCAATTAATGATTTAAACGAACGTTTTAGTGATGCTCTTACATACATCGACAATTTCGACAAAGATCTTAAAATTAAAACGATTGATTTCAAATCTAAGATTGATTGCTATTCAAAGATTTTTTTACAAAAAAATGAGTAATTAAGCAAAAATTTAAATGTTATTTTTTTAAAAATTATATCCCATGAATATTTCCTGCTTTGAGTGTTGTTGTACGTTTTTTAGTGGGTTAAACTATAGCGTTTAATCTCGAAAAAAAGTAGTAGAAAAAAGTAAAAAAAACAGCATAATTACGTACAGGTTCAAGAATTTTAAAAGTCTTTTTTTTAATTTTTCTCTTATTTTCTTAAGAAAAAAGGGGTTGTCTGTTTTCATATTAAAAAAGAAAACTGATTAAAAATAATTATATTAGAAAATAAGCTGAAAAATTCAAAAAAATGCTTTTATATTACAAAAGATTAAGCCGCTAATTCTAATTTTTCAAGTTCTTTTGTCGATAAGACGTTTAAAAGGGATACCTGAAAAAGGCACACCCCTAATATTTTACTAAAACACACACCCGGTTGTAATTCGAAAAATAAGACTTCAATAGAGCTGGTTAATATCTCAAAAAATTCGTCTTTTTAAGCTCTTTCTAATGGTAGTTAGCTTTTGGTTTTTTTATTTTTTAAAATCTAAAAGTCGCAAAAAATCACTTTTTAAAGTAATAGACTCTGGGGTATCTCTAAATTTAGCCTTATACACCCATTTTTTTATTTTAAATTTTAGTCAAAAATCAGAAAAGAAGACTAATAAGTCAAAAAACAGAATGTTTATTAGTTAACAAGTTGTCTGTGCATTAGTTTTATATCTGCTATTATTTTAAAAATTAATTTTCTTAAAAAATAAATAAGTTTGAACAAAAATTGACCTAAAAATAAGATTCTACGTATTTGATTTCCCCAAAAACCATATTGTTTAAAATTTGGAAAAATTTTTTAGGGGGGTGTAAAGAGGTACCAAATTTTCGAGACATTTTCAGGCTTTTTGCTTAAAATTAAAAAGAAAAGCATATAAGTGTAGGGGTCGTACCAGAGTATTTTTTGATGTAGAATTCAAATTTAAAATAAAAAAAATGGGTGTATAAGGCTAAATTTAGAGATACCCCAGGGTCTATTACTTTAAAAAGTGATTTTTTGCGACTTTTAGATTTTAAAAAATAAAAAAACCAAAAGCTAACTACCATTAGAAAGAGCTTAAAAAGACGAATTTTTTGAGATATTAACCAGCTCTATTGAAGTCTTATTTTTCGAATTACAACCGGGTGTGTGTTTTAGTAAAATATTAGGGGTGTGCCTTTTTCAGGCATCCTTTAAAAGCCTTTAAACAGTGTTTTTCGCTAGTTTTATTTCTTTCCTGTAGTTTTTTTTTTAATCAATACTAAAATTTTTCTTTTTGTTAAGCAGTTTTTTTGAGAAAATTTTATTTAGGAATTTAAAATTTTTCTATTTACATTTCTGAACACAACTTTCGATAAATTAAATTCTTTGTCCAACATTTAACCAAAAAATTTTATTATTTGATAACTATAGCCCAAGTAAGTCAAGAAGTTAAAATAATTCATTTTAAAATTTGAAGAGATCAAAATGAATCGATACAAAGTTTAAATTCTCAATTCAATGAACTTGAAATAAAATTAATAATATTTGAAGACTCACTTAATCAATTTAAAAAGTAAAATTTATAAACTTAGCAAGTAACAGTATGTTTAAGTTTTTTTAATTAGTGTTTAAAGGCAATATATATAATATTACTGATGAAATTGTAAACCTTTTTTGGAAATTTTTTATTTACTTAGTCAAGCTGAAGATTAACTCTAAAATTTTTATAAAAAAATTTCCGCATCTTTTAAATGGTAATAATCATATTCTTTCCTTTTAGATAATATCTTATCAATTACACTATAAGACAATTTCCAGAATCAATTGATTAACTAAATAGTCAAATTATTACTAAACAATTAAAAAAACAATTTGACTCTTTTTTCAGTACATTATATACAGTGTAACCCCGATTTTATGAACTCCGATTTTATGTATCTTCGAATTTATGAAGTAAAAATAACCCAGCCTTTTGAACTCTCTCTTATGTAAATGTATGTAATATTGTATCCGATTTTATGAACTCTCAATTTTGTGAACTAAATTATGCTTGACAACCGAGGTTCATAAAATCGGGGATACACTGTATTAGACGAACGATTAAATAAGAAAAATATCAAAAATAAATTAGAGTAATCACTTTAAAAATATAGCTTGGTTTAAAAAATGTAATTAATAATTTATTTTATTATTTCATTTTTAACTCTAATATAAAAGTTACAAAAAAAACTTAAAAGCCAAATTGTTTTTAAAAAAAATTCAGATAAAGCACTTTAACGGCTACGCTGAAAAAGGATAAGAAATGTTAAAATAGGAACTAAAAGTAAATTAGTTTAATGTAAACCTTTTCATAATTACGGTGGTTCTTATAAAATTGTAACGTCAGCCGTCAACCGTATCTTTGACCGTAACCGTAACCATAGCTTAAACATCCTATAATTGAAAATTAAGTCCTAATTACTTCGGTTACGGTTACGGTCAAAAGTTACGGTTGTAGGTTGAGGTTGCATTTTTATAAGAACCACTGTATTTAAAGTTAAAACCTAATTATTTATAATTAAAACCTACCACGGTTAAAAATGCTTTTGGTTTTACTGTTATTAGCTATGAACAGAAAAAAAATTTTTTTTAAATTTTTTTAGCTTTAATCAAACAAATTTTGATGAATTTAATAAGAAATTAAATTGATATTATAACAAAGTTAATGAGATATGTCCAAATAATTTTTTAATAAAATCACAAAGCTATTCAAACATAAGAAAAACAAGGTCAGAAGGGGATATAGAGACTTTGAGAATTCAATCTACCGATGCATCAATTTAATTCAATTTTTAAATTTGAATTAAAAATTGTTTAATTTTTTTATAAAGGTTGGGACAAAAAATACAAGTGATATGAGCTTTTAAGAGGTATTTTTTGCTTCAGTAAATATTATAAAATGTAATCTTAGTTATTTTTAAGGAAAGAATTCAAGTGCTGGAAAAAGATCTAACTTTTATTAGCCTAAATCGAAAAATGGATTTAATAAAAAAAAACAATGTTAAAGTGAGTTCATATTTGGCGAAAACTGCTATGGAATTTATGAAGTTTTCAATAATTTATTTTTTATTATGTTATCTTTTCTTTGTTTTGATTGTTTTGATAAGATTATAATTAATTAGATAAATAAAAAAAATTACAAAACTCATAAAATGATTGTTGTTTCTTTTTGAGAGTCTTGATTAAGATTAAGATTTTTTTAAACTTTGTAAAGTATTTAATCAATTCAAGTTAAACGAATTAATAAGCTGTATTGCTACCTAATGATTCACGCAGAATCACGTCTTTGGTCCCGATTAAAAGACTATTTTTTAAAGTTAACGTTTCTCTTTATGTGTCATTAAGGTCATAAAATTCCAAGATGTAAATGAAATAATAAAACTTCAATATAATTTGTTTTAAAAATTATTATTATGAAGTTTTTTTTATCGAAATATTTGACTTAATTCAAAGTGCTTGTTTTTTTTAACAGAAATGACTAATATTTAAAATCTACTTATAAAATACTCAAAAAAGAAATTTGAAACTATAAAAAAACTCCAAGAAAAAATCTTGTTTTACCGTAAGTTAAATAAATTTAAGGTCTAGTATGATGCTACTTTGATAAAATTTAGAATAAAAGGTTGATGAACTTTAAACTTGACACTCAATTTTAATTTTAATATAATTTGTCAAAAGTTATTCGACTTCGAATATAATTCAATCTAAATGACACTTTTAAGGATATAAAATAAATATTTATTTATGATAAAATAAAAGGTTTTTCATGTATTAAATTATTTATAAGATGCACAAATTTTAATTATATATTAGTCTACCTTAAAAAAAAGATTCGGTAAATGCCTCATTCTCGAAAAATTGCTCACCAATTTAATTAATGTGTTTTATGTTTTTTTCAGTATTAAAATAAATTAAATAAAGGTTTATCAAATCTATAAATTAACAATTATATTTATTTCAACCGATATTTGGAATTTGATCTCAAAGAAAACCGATAACTTTATTTTGGAATCAAATTCCAAAAAATGCACCAATATAATAACAATAAAGGTTTTTTTCAATTCAAAATAATAAACCTTGACCTAATTTACAAAAATAACTAAAATTCCCGAAAAATTAATTGTATTGTTGGTCAATTTTACAAAAATGGCTAATTTTCATAGTTTTTTAATTTTTAAGATAAATTTAATAGAATAAAATTTATGCAACTTTAAACAATTTAATACAGAAAAAATAACTTAATTTACCAACTTTAAAATAAATTTTAGGTCTTTAATGGTGCTCTTTTGATAAAAGTTAGCCTTAAGGAATTATTATTTTCGAAAACGAGAAAAATGTTGCAAAAAAAAATAATATTTTATTTTTGCAAATTTAACTTGACACTCAATTTCAAAATTTACAACTTTTTACCACTGTTTGACCAAATACAAACAATTTAAAATGACAAAAAATTTGAATCAAATGGTTCGTTATACCTAGAAATGTATTATTATATAAGGAAACTTTGACTAAAAGTCTAAAACGATTTTATGCCTGGTAGTAAAAAAAACTTGCCATATATCAATTTGATTTATTTTCTTTAGAGGTATTTTGCATTGATTTGCATAGTGCCCTTTTCCTTTGCATCTATGGCAATTTATTACGGTTTTATTTACGTTACGATCGGGTAGTTTTTGATTTGGTTTATTGTTATTTTTGTACCATGTATTTTTACTCTTATTATCATCCGGTTTGGATATAAAACGTTTTTCGAAAGATATAAAACGTTTATATTAAAGTAAGTAGTTTTATTTATGTTTCGATTAACGATAAATTTTTTTTCATTTTTTCTTTTTTTGATGTAATTAACATTCTGAATTGAATCGAAATCTTGTTCAAGATTAGTTGCAATTGCCATAGCATTATCAAGATCTTTGACTGCTCTAATCTTTAATTATCTACGAGTTCTGTCTTTTAGTCCATTCATATAATAAAATAATTTATCTTCTACAGACATGCTTTCTAAATGGAAGGTTAATTTTAAGAACTTCATATTATAAGACTCTATCGTCGAATTATCTTCCACAAATTGAATAGTTTCTACTAATCTATCTGTATAACCGATTAATGCTTTATTGAAACTTTGTTCGATTGTATAAAGCCAGTTTTCGACATCTTCTTTCGATGAACCAGTAAACTTGTGGTGTTAATGGGTCCATTTTCTTATTCGTTTTTGGTACCACTAAGTTATTAGTGCCTAAATTATTATTTATTGATTGACCTTGAGACGGATTCAAAATTGAAGGACTTTTAATCTTTAGCAGTAAAGTGTATATGGAGTTGAGTATTGATCGGCTTTTATATTGAATGTATTACTTGCAGTTCGCCCTAAGTCGTATTTAGATGTCACAAGATGTTTTGTTTGTAGTTCTGAGAAGAGAGAGGCTTTTGGGTTTAGCTGTTGAGGACTCAATTGAGTTTCTTCAAGTTTAAATTGAACTTGTTGACTCTTTTTTGGTTGTACCGATTCATTTTCTTTGAAATCTTCAAAATTTCCAAGCGTATTTTCGAAATTTGAAGTATTATAGTACAATTGGTAAGCATTTTTGTTAATTTCATAAGAACGGCGTTCATTTTCAAGAACCGTTTTTAACCCTTCCTTTTCCTCAGTTAATGATTTATTTGTAATTTCTAATCTTGCGATGTAATTGGTTGCATCGTCCGTAAATTCTTCTAAAAGATTTTTATCTTCGGCTTCTTTATGAATAATACCTTTCTCTTCGTCGAGACTCTCCAGAGTTGTTTTAATGAAATTTTTTAACCCTTCTACAGTTTTAAATTCAGTCTCGATACTATTCCGTACTTGGATACGGCGTCCTTACCAGGAATTAATTCCTATATAGGATCCTGTAGGAATCAGGAGGATAGGAATTTATAAAGGAATCGTACAAGATTCTTAAGTTTTTCCTTGAAAAATCCTTTTATTTTTATTTTTCATAGGATATTTTATGAAATTAAGTAAGAATCCTATAAAATTTTCTTGTTTTAAAATTTCTTATAGGATCTTAAAAGAATCCTTTATAGGATTCTTGATTATTATCTTATTTAATCCTTTTATAAAAATCTCATTAATTCTCAAGAATTTCTATTACAGGAAAAATTAAGAAAAAATAAGATAGGAAATTTTAGGAATCCAAGATAAGATCCAATAAGTTTCTTGAGAATGATTTTTAAACGACATAGGATTCGACAGGATTTTATAGAATATTGTCAGAAGAGAAAAAGTTTCAAAAAAATTAATTTAAAGCTTTTTATTCTGTAATTTTGTAAATTTTTCTGATATTAATAATGTTCATTTTCATTTAAAAAATCTGTTAGAATGAAATCATGATTTTCATAATAAAAAATACATTTTCCAATAACGTCTTTTGAATTAATTAAAATTAATTTTTGAGATTTTTCACAAAGAAAAAAATAATTGTTAAAATAACCTTCCAATCTATATTTATTCAAAATATTAGGAACTCTGGACTTAAGATCAGTTAAAAAACAATTTTTTTTATTGATAATGGATTTACTGCAACATAAAAGCATTCTTCAATTTGAACAAAATATTTGATAAATCCAAAAAAATTTTCATTTTGCACATTAAACTTAATGCAATAACTACCCTTATTTTTTTTCAATTTGTTGTATTCAATTGAATTGGAAATTTTTTATTTTGATTTAATCTATAGCTTATTAAAAACTTCTTTTTCAAATGAAGAAATCTCAAAAAGTTCTAATTCTAAATTATTTAAATTTCTCAAAAATGATGGATTGAGTAGTTTCTCTTCGGCTTGACGATTTTGAAAATTAAAAAGTTTTCTTATAAAATCTCTAGTATAATTTGAATTTTTTGAAAAATTATTTTCATTTATTAAATTTATCAAATTGAAGTGATTAAATGAATCTCAAAAAAAAAAAGAATCATTCGCAATAGGAATATTTATTATTTTGGAAATTTCAATTTTTCCTTTTATGCCGTGTTCAGGTTCATCTTCAGTTCCAAAATTTGTGTCTCTTTCATAAGAAATATTATCTCTCAATTCAAAACTTTTGAGTATAAATTAGTTTTCGATAAACTTTGCTTTAGGTACCTAAGAAAAATTATGAATTAGTAAATATTTTAAATTCCTTAATATTTATTACCAGGATTAAGGCAATAAGCACATCCGTAATGTCCATTAAATTGATTCATGTTTAATACGATTGCTTTGGCAGGGGTGTCACAAATTATTCCATATATTCTCAAAAAGAAATTTATTCTTGTTCGATTTGCAATTATAAAAAATCCTTGTTCGTTTATTTCCTTCAGCTCGTTTATTGAATTAGTAAAAATTATATCCGATGTTGGTTTGTTTTTTCCTAAGCAAACACCTACAAAAATTTTATTTTTAGTTGAATCTCGAATAATCTGCGGAATCTCAATTAGACTAATTATTACTGGCCAAAAATTTTTATTGTTCGATTTGGTTAATTGAATTCCGTCAGTATAAATCGTTAGGCTTAACTGATTATTTTTTCGTATGAGATCACAGTAACTTCCATTAATAATATCGAGAAATTCATTCTTTTCATTTTTATATCTTTTTATTCGAAATATCGAAATTATTACTAACAAGTTTTTTTAGTGGAGATTTAAAGCTAGTATAACTAAAAACGTCAAAGTTTTCTGAAACAGCTTCATAATGTGAACAATCTTGGTTTTGACGCATGTTGTTATGGCTTAAAACAGAAAGACAGACATTACAATATTTCGAACTTTTTATTTCGCTCTTCTCAAAAAACACTGTTTCATTACATTTTTCAATAGTTTTTGGCAAATTATTTTTAAAAGGTAAAAAAATTTCAATTAATTGAAGAAGAGAATTTTGTGCATGTGTGAATTTTAGACAAATCATATCTTTCAATGTAGGACACAAGTAAAAGACACGCATCTTCAATTTTTAGCTCAGAACCATCATAAACACTTCAAAATAAAATAAAATTTTTATTTAAAATTTTTAAAAAAATTTACATTTAAATACTTTTTATTTTCATCGTTTTATTTATTTATTTATTTGAAAGCTTATTTATACTCAAATACTAGAAGGATGAACCTTTCCGAGAGTAATTGAGTTAGTTTGTAAATTTAATATGATTCATCATCATATTAAATTTAATTGTATAAAATAGTATAAAAATTAATAGTATAAAAATTAAAAAAAAGACAATTTAACATTTTGAACTGAAAAATTTAAAATTGATGTCAAAGTTAAAGTTTTTGTTCAAATTCATAAATTTTTTTACAAATTCATCTAGATTTTTATACAGACTTTCTTTGAAAATTTTTAAGTCTGAAAAAAAATCCAGTGACTTAAAGTTATTAATTAAATTTCCAAATTTATTTTTAAACATCAAACCTCCAAACTTTGTACTTGAAAAATTTGGAAGAACAGTGCTGGTTTTATTACTTCTTAAATTGTAAAATTCATTATTTAACTCTGTTAAACTGATATCCCTTTTCAGTTCTACTGGGGAGTTTGTTTCACTCCCTACTTTGGCAGTAAAAACTAAAATACGAGATATTAACCTATGATGAAAAGAGCTTAGTCCATACAGTTCTAAAATCTTATTAATTGTTTCATTAAGGAGACCTTCAACGTCAATTTTAAACAGTCTATAAAGTGTAAAATAGTATATTTTACATAGTTTTTTAATTAAATATTTATTTACATAAACGAGAAGAGATATACAATAGTCAAAGCAAGGTAAGATGAAGGCTTTAAAAAATAAAAGTTTAACATCTAAAGGAAGATAGAAGATCCTTTTTATTAAGTATAATCTTTTATTTATTATTATTCCAGTCTCATTGATTTTAGATATTTCTTCAAGAAGAGTTGTAAATCAAATATCTGATATTGGTTTATTTTTACCTTACCAAATTCCACAAACAATTTTATTTTTTATTGATTCTCTCAAATTTATTGGTAATTCGCATAATCCTATTATTAAAGGCCAGAAATATTGTGAACTGGATTTTGATACTGAGATAACATCAGTATAAGCCATTATACTAAGCTGTTTCGAGCATTGAAGACTTTTATAATGTTCACAATGAATAATGTCTAAAAATTCAGATTTAGATGAGCAAAAACTTTCGATTTCTTCTAGATAATTTTTAATTAAAGTTGTCAAGCGAGGCCGAATATTTATGTAAGAAAAAGAATCATAATTAATTGATATTAAATTTTTTTTCATACATTTTCCATTTTGGCAACTTTTTTGATCATTCAAAGGAAAAATACAATCTTCACAAAAAATTTTTTCTTTTATTTCATCTTCTTTTTTTAAAGTTATTTTTTTTAATCTGCTTAAAGTGTTAGGTAAGTTATTGGGTTTTGGAAGAAATAAATGAATAATTTTAAGAAGTTTCTCTTGAGCAACTATCGATAAATCGAATCTATCAGAATAAGCTAAAAGCATAAAACAAGCTTCATTTTCGGTAAAAAATGAATTTTCGTAAAGACTTAAAAATTAATTGAATTAAAATCGTTTTTTTTTAAATCTTTTTAAAATAAATTCTACCTTTTTTTTTCTAATTGAAAATCATTTTCTTCCAACAGCAAGTTATATGTTTTTATATGAGTTGATCCCATATAAAAAACGACAAAACTATAAACTTAATTTATTATAATTTATGCAGAGGAGAGCGAGAGGAGCAAAATATAATAAGGATATAATCCAAAAAAAATCTAACGTTATTTTTTTAATCTCTGATACATTTTCTCTTTTTTTTAAACCAATAAAATCAAAATGTAAAAATATTGCACTCTCTCTTTAAAAAAAATTATAAAAATTTAAGTTTAGAGTTTTGTCCGTTTCAACTCAATATGAATTGCTAGTATTTTAAAGATCATTCAAATATTCGTCAGTTATTTCCATTTGTTTTTGTTCATCATTTTCATTTGAAAAGGTATTATAATTAATAATTAAATTAGGTTCAGGTTCTTTCTCTAATTCTTTATCTTTTTCAAAAGAATTTTTTTTTTTAATATTTTTTCTTTATATTTTATTTTTTTTGGTGTTGTATCAATAATAACATCACTGCTTAAAAAAGTTTTTCGCGAAATTTTTTTTGAAGTATATAAGACATTTTCTTCGTCGGAACTTTTTTCAAATTCGCAAACTGTTTTTTTTGAATACATTTTTGAATATAAAATTTTTAATCTAAAAGTTTTAAATTTAAGTTATTTCAATTGGCAATTTTTTTTTTCTATTAGCACACTTTACCTTTTTAATTTTTTTAATACTATTAAAGAAAAATTCAATATATATGATATATCATTTTAAAGCTTTTTTAACATTGAATATGTTTCTTTATTTTTAAAATCTAAAAGATAATTTTATCAGCTTTTTAGGCAATTATAAATTTGGCCTTATTATTTTCAAAAATATATTTTTAGTAATTTTGAAATATTTAAGTAAAAATTTCAAATTTTTTATTATAATTTAAAAAGTGTTTTAAAATATTTAATTAAATTAATTTTTAAAAACAAATTTACTTGAGATTTACATTTTTTGGTTTTGATTATATTCATTAAATTTTTTTTTTATTAAATATAAATCAATTTATCATTTAAAAAAAATGTGAATCTCCTTCTTTACTGTCAGATTAAAATTCAAAACAATAAATATCGTAAAACCTTGCTTTTATCCCCTGGGCTCTACTTTTTTTTGATGATCCCCCACCTCTATTAATCCCCGATAAAACCCTTTTTTTTAAATTAATATTTTAACCAGCACCTGGTTAAAAAATAAAAATCTTTTGCATTTAGCCTCAGCCATTTTTCGCTAAGGTTTTACGGTACAATAGTTTTCAAAAATATTAAAATCCGTAGAAATATTATTTATACAGATTTTGATACTTCTTAAATAAATTAAAAAATATTAAATTTTTAGTATTTGAAATCAAAAATTTATATTGGGCTTCATAGGGTGTTCACAAAATAAGTGGTTATGTTGTTTTTAAATTTTTAATGACATAGTAGCTAATTTTTTAATAAAAATTTTTCTTTTTCTTTAACTTGTGTTTCAGAATGATTTTAAGGTGTCCCAAACCATAAATAAACCCTGTTTTCAGAACCTAAGTACTTCTCGTAATAATGACAATTTAATACATAGTATTCTCTAGATGAGCGCCACCATTCGCTTCCAAATGGAAAAAAAAATTATTACAATAATTTTATATGAAAAATTAAAAAATTCGAGAATTAACTCAAAAAATAAGTAAGCGTTTACATATATATCGCTGAAAATTCAAGAAGATTTCTATTCGGGTTGAAAAGTAAACTCAAGCGCTTTTCAGTAAAAAAGGTATAAGAATTCAAAAAAGACTAATTTCAATATTTGCTATGGATATTAATAGTCTTTAGAAAAGCTGTTTTAGAAGTCTTAAAAGATTGGTCTCTACAATTCATTTCAGGCTGCAAGTTGGATATGGGCTTTTTGAAAATTTTTTTGTTTTAGTCAAAATTATTGCTGGTGTCCCAAAAAAAACGAAAAACTTTAAATTTTTTTACTTTTATCTTTTTGTGGTTCAAAAATTTTAAATTTGAATAAAAAGACTTTAAAACATCATGCTTACATCAAGTTTAATTAGCCTCGTTTATAAATGAAAAAAAAACATTAAATTTTTTTTTAAAATTCTTTCTAAAACTTTATTTAGTTAAGTACTATATAACTTCCTTCTTTGTTCAGTAAACAAAAAGATTAACATTTAACAATAAATCGAATAAATAACAACTCTGGATTTTGTATGATTAAAAATCTTAATTATTAATTTAAGAATAAAGCGCTTTATTTCTAGTTTTTAGTTTCATTTAAAAAATTTTTTTTGACAAAATCACTAAATTAAATTATAAAAACAAAATCTTCGTTTTTTTCGTTTATTGTGTTTTTCGTTTTTTTTTGGAACAGTAAATTATTCGGGAATTTTTTTCTCTTTTTTAACAAAATAGAAAAGATTAAAAATTAAGAAAGAACTGATAATAATATTCTTTTTAGAATTAAGAATCGCATTTTGTTAAAAAAATCACATGATGCACTTTTTTTACCAAAAAAAAAGGCAAAAGTGTTTTTTAGAAAAAATTATTTACTTAAAGCATAATGAATTGAATCGAATACCGTATCGCCGAGCATTGTACATTTTAAAAGAGCTATGTACAATACCATGGAAAAAAACTAGATTAGGTATCAATTTTTGAAAAATAAGCGACCATGGTGTAATTAATAATGTTACGAAATATTCCAGTTCTAAAATTGAATTAAATGAAAAAATCATATCATTTTGATATTAAAAATTTTGAATTTTGGTTTATTTAGTATAGAATTGTCTTCAGAACTCCCCGAAGCGTCAAAAAAAAACATTTTTTTTAAACATTATTTCATTTATTCTAAAATACATAAAAGGTATTAATAAAATGTTTGTTAAAGCAAATTTTTTTGATATGATATGGTCTTTATTTTTAAAATATTTCGATTTTTTTGAGCTGATTCAAAACTTAAATTTCATTCGATTCCATAAATCCAATTAATGAAGATTTTTAGAAGAGAAGTATAGACCAATAATTCTCCAAGAAAATGCTTTTTTAGAAGGAAAAAAATTTAATTTTTTTGAAATTCCCAATTTATTTTTATTCTTAAATAATTTCAGAATCTTCAATTTATAAAATTTAAAAAAAAGAGTATAAAAATGTATTATTTCTAAACTTTTTATTTTAAGCTCAGGTCCTACTCATATAACTGAATATTAGAACATGGTATTTTTATGATCAATAAAAACTTGATTTTATTTATTTTCGAAGTGGTCTTAAATATAAATTAGTAAGTTGTAAATGTTGTCTATCTACACTAGGTACTTTTTTATAAAAAAGTAATCATTTTTTTTTATAATATCCTTTTCGTAATTCTAAAAAAGATTTTTTTAACCTAAATTTTTTTAAAAAAAATAATTTTTTTGATTATTATCTGTTTGGATTTTAATTTTTTTTAATTTTTTTAAGAAAAAAATATAAATTATTTTCTTTCCCAGATAAAAAAAATGGCCATTTATGAAAAAAAATAAGTCCAAGTTTCTGAATTGAATTGTAAAAAAAAACTCTTTGCAAGGACTTGACTTGAGATTTGAAAAAAACTTTGTTCTTAAGTATTAACCTCTTTGATTAAATTTAAATCAAATTTATGCATTAAAACCAAAAACAAGATTTTATTTAGGTTTATAATTTTCAACATAAATCATTAAGTCAACTAAATTTTTAGATGATGAAATTTTTGCTTAATGTAAATAATGGATTTCGTAGTGTGCCTTAATAACTTAAGATGTAACAAGTGTACACTGTAATTTATTTAGGCGGAAATCCGCCTTTTTGTAAGACGCTTTTATGAGAAAGTGGAAAAAAAAATGATTAAAAAAATCCTCACTTATGATCATTTACTCTTTTATGAAGCTCTTTATGCGAATTTTTATATGCGAATTTCACATAAAAGCATCTTACAAAAATTTAACCCTTTATGTTATTTTTGCTTAAAATTTTTACAGTGTAGTTCTAAATTAGTGTAGTCAGTCTACTAGGAAAACATCAAGCGGACTCTAATCGACTTCCTAAAAAATACGAGTTGACTAAAGTCGATAAAAGTCGACTTTTTTCCGACTTTAGGAACGAGACGTTAACTTTGTTTTTATTAACCTTTTACGTTCCCAGGTTGAACCTTAGAAACGAATCAAAAATAAAATACCGATATTTCTATTATTTTTATTTGGAAATAAATTCTAAAAATTCCTTAAAAATTCGATAGAAATTATTTTGGTCTGTAAAAGTGCTATTTTTTAAACTTTTTTTTAATAAAAAAGAAAACAAAAATGCTTTGATGATTATTTGAAACGCATTTTTAAGTAAAATTAAAAATATCAATGAGAAAAACGACTTAGTCGATTATAATCGACTTTTAAGATAAACTATTTGACAAGAATCGGCTCTTAAGATTTTTAAGACGACTGTCAGTAAGGTTGACTCGTTAAAAAAATGGCGACGTTTTCCGATTGACTCACAACACTACTCTAAAATGAGCGCTTTTTTCGCCGTGCATCATAAAGTTTCAGTTAGAATCTCCAAATCAATTAATATTAGAAAGAGATAAATTCGTTTTACATAATTTATAATATGGATTTACCAATTCCATAAAAACTACTAAATCTACTTTAGATTAATGTAAACAGGCATCGACTTTCAAATCGGTGAGGCTATGAAGTTCATGTCAATTCGCTCATTTCAATTCGTTATTTTTTCTATAACTTTTTTTCAAAACATTAAAAAACAGTTCTGCAAAATGTTACAAGATGTAGCAAATTTGCTACATTCCCATTATTAATCTGCAAAATGTGTGCACCCAAAATGCAGAAAAAAATTATCAAAAACTATATGTATTTGCCCAAATTTTGCAGAGATTTAGCACAGTAAGAAAATTTATGTAGCAAATTTGCTACGTATTGTAACATTTTGCAGAACTATTTTTTAATGTTCGGAAAAAAAGTTAAAGAAAAAAAAGCGAATTGAAATGAGCGAATTGACATGAACTTCACTTACCACAAATCGGTCTAAAAAATATTTTTAGAGATTTTAATAATGTTTGAAAATTATTGTCAATAAATTGATTTTAAAATTAATAAAAAAAAATTTAATTAATTTAATCAAAATCAAAAAATGATGTAAATCTCAAGTAAATTTGTTTTTAAAAATTAATTTAATTAAATATTTTAAAACACTTTTTAAATTATAATAAAAAATTTGAAATTTTTACTTAAATATTTCAAAATTACTAAAAATATATTTTTGAAAATAATAAGGCCAAATTTATAATTGCCTAAAAAGCTGATAAAATTATCTTTTAGATTTTAAAAATAAAGAAACATATTCAATGTTAAAAAAGCTTTAAAATGATATATCGTATATATTGAATTTTTCTTTAATAGTATTAAAAAAATTAAAAAGGTAAAAAGTGTGCTAATAGAAAAAAAAAATTGCCAATTGTAAAGGGCATTCATTTTAAATCCTTCTTAATCGCATTTTAGAATTTATTTTTTAATTTTTAAACTTAATTTTTTAAAATTTGATATTCTTAAATTTAAATTTTTTTTTAGATATTTTTTCAAAACAAACTGGCTTCAACTAATTCTAACGCAAAATCATCAACTGCTAAGCAAACGCAATGTGAGTTAATTGAATCTTTTTTTGAATATAAAAATTAACTTTTTTTTTTCAAGCTTCAAACATTTCTAAACCTATTTTAGAAAAACCGCAAGTACTTAGAACAAATAAGACGCACTGAATGTTCAGTCACAAAATAACGGCTAATTAAATTAAAACATTAAATGTTGATTATTTTTTTTAATTTTTTTTAAGGAGATAATGTAAATTTTGTATGATTTGGTAAAACGATTCGATTTACTGTCAACTAAGTATAATTCTCTTAAAGATTCAATTGATGGAGTGAAAAACTAGGTTGAAATCGTCAACGCATGACAGAACCAAGTGTTTGAATTTATTGAAATTGCCGATGCGAAATTTGACAACATTTTACAACGTCTTGAACGCAATCAACTTCAAGAAACAGCGCCAGCATCTACAGTTCAACCTCTTTTTTCTAGAGAAATGGTTACTCAAGCTTTCCTTCAACTTGTTGTTGATTTAAATGTAGAATTGGTAAGATTTAATATTTTTTTATCAATTTAAATTATCTTTAAATTTTTCAATTAAGGTTTATGAAGGTAAAAATCTACTAGCATTGGTCCCATTTAATAGAAATAATATTAATATTTATAGGACTAAAATGCTAGGAAATCTTTTTTCGAAAAAGGAAATGTCGGAGGGTACAGTAGAGCCAATAAGAACATCAACTCCGGCATTGGATCCCGTAAGAATTAATTTAATTAAAGGTTTGTAAAAATAAATTAATTTTTTATTTCGAATTTAAATTTTTTTTTCCAAAGCATGCTAGTTGAAAAGGTTAAAAACAATTGAAGCTTTTGTAGACAATTGGGATAATATTGTAAGATCACTTCGACAAAATTGCTCAGATTCAAGAAAATACCTTATAAAGCTTAACTTATAAATTTAAAATTTTTATTTATTTATATTAATATTTATTTTTATGTGTTTTTAAGATCCTGAAGCAGCTGATTTTATCGAAGATGAGAATGAACAAAATGATGATGAAAAAAATGAAGAAATCCCTAATGAGCAACCAACAAGTAACATCCCAATTGCCAGAGACGTTAGCATGAGTTCTTTACAAATGGCCTGAAATTTTTTTTAAAGAAAATTTATCTTACTTTTATTTGTTTTATTCTTTTTTTTTATTTCTTTTGTTTTTTTTGATATTCATTTATTTTTTTTCTATTGTTTTTTTAGTATTCATTTTATTAACTTTATTTTTTTTAAGTTTTCATTTTTTTTGTTTTTTTGTTTCATGTCATTTAGAGAAATTTTTTTTATTTAAAATTATCATTTTAGTTTTCAATTTTTTTTTCATGTTTTTTCATTTGTTTAACTTTTTTTTTATTTTATATATGTCAGAAATATTTTTTTTTGATTTTACTTTTTTTTAATTAATAAAACTTTTTGAAAATTAATGATGTTTTATATAAAATTAAAATCAATCTTGACCAAATATAAATATTAAACATTTAGGAATAATCCAGGGTCTATTAAGATCTTAAGTTATCCTAAATTTTATTTGAATATTTTCTTATTATACTTTATCAAATCCTAGTTGAGTTTATTTAGGAAAAATCAAGGGTCCATTTAGATCTTAGGTAATCCTAAATATTTTTATAATATTTTCTTATCATACTTGAATAAATCCTAGTTGAGTTTATTTAGGAAAAATCAAGGGTCCATTTAGATCTTAGGTAATCCTAAATATTTTTATAATATTTTCTTATCATACTTGAATAAATCCTAGTTGAGTTTATTTAGGAAAAATCAAGGGTCCATTTAGATCTTAGGTAATCCTAAATATTTTTATAATATTTTCTTATCATACTTGAATAAATCCTAGTTGAGTTTATTTAGGAAAAATCAAGGGTCCATTTAGATCTTAGGTAATCCTAAATATTTTTATAATATTTTCTTATCATACTTGAATAAATCCTAGTTGAGTTTATTTAGGAAAAATCAAGGGTCCATTTAGATCTTAGGTAATCCTAAATATTTTTATAATATTTTCTTATCATACTTGAATAAATCTTAAATAATTGTAATTAAGAAATTTCAAGTTTTTTACAGGATCTTGCTATCTGAATTTCATATTTTCGACTCAAAATTCGTAATCTACGTCCTAAAAACCCCAGAAAAAAATTTTTTTTTGGGGGGGAGGGGGTCCAAAAAAACTGATCCTTTATAGAGTTGTTGCTCTTTAAGACACAAAAACTCAAAAATGGGACTAAGATATATAATATGATAAAATTGGATCACATGGTGATGCTCACTTTGTGACCAGAACAGGTAATGTAAAACACAACAAAATTCTTAACAGTTAGAATGGAAAAATTGAATTGATAGGACTACACTGCGACATTTTTAATACCGACAGATACTGAATTAAAAATGTTTCAATAAATCTCAAACTAATTCCCACAAGACCTAAATTATTTTCTAATAGGAGATAAAACTAAGGGCTACTACATTACTGTCGATAAAGCTACTTTGTTGGGAATAAAAGCTCAAATATATTCTCAGTAATGTTAGGTCATTTGTTACATGATATTTTTTTTCATTTTACTTATTTTATATTTTATATTTTTCCTTTTATGTTTGCAGTGAGTTTGTAATATTTAAAATGTGTTTTAATATTATTTGAGAGTTAATTTATTTACTATTTTAAATTGTATTCATTGATGTTTACTAAAGTTAATTTTTTTTACTATTTAAAATTTAAGTAATATTATTACGAAAGTTTAATTTATTTAAATTTTGTTTACTATTTCTTACAAAAGTTTAATTTATTAATACAACCTTTATCAATAAAAGAATAATAAAGGAAATAGTAAAATGTTCATGAATGAAATGGAATATTCAAATATTCAGCAACCAATCATGAATGGAATAAGCTAGAAAAACAAACAAGGTCATTAAACTTTGTTTTACTATCTTTATTAGAAAACTTGCCTATAAATACGAGAGAGTTTTCTAGTAAAGATAGATCATAACAATTTAGGATTTAGGAAGATTTTCTCATTAGTTTTTTGATATTGTTTTTATTTTATTTTTAAATAAAGTTTTTAAAATAATTCTAATTATCTTTAATATCAAACCTCTGGAAAAGTTACGAACAATTAAGGGCACTTAAAATAACGTAACATATTTGGTAGCAGCGCAAAAAATACGATTAAGTTAAGTCAAGAATAGACCCAGGAACTTATTCTTGACAGGATCCTAAATAGGATCAGGACAGGAATCTTGTCAAGAATCTGGCTAAAATCTTGGTAAAAATCTTGATCCAGGACGGTATAGGATCCTAATCCAGGACAGTATAGGATCCTAATCCAGGACAGTATAGGATCCTATCATCATTTCCTTATGAATCCGTAGTAAAGTGCAAGAAATTCAAAACCAAAGTGCTATCTGAATTTCATATTTTGGACTATGGATTACTATGGATTTCTCTATCAATCTTACTAGTTGTCAAACCAATCATCAACTTGATCATGAGACTACGTGGTGCGAATACAGACCTTAAAAAGCCATTGAGTTGGTCAAATCTATTTTCAAAAACGTACATACCCATTCTTTTGCATTTATCAATTTCTTTCCTCCTGGTCAAAATTTGGACATGTTTACTCTTAAAATTAATTTTAATTATTGTTAATTGGCTGTAACTATTATTAAAAATGCTAACAATAAACTTATTGAGTGAACATCTACACAATTAGGAGCTAACCCAAAAATTGTCTTTAATGAAGATAATTTAGAGTTTTCTCTAGATGTACCTGATGGATGGGCTTTTTATGTTATTGATGTTGACAAAAATCACATTGATGAATCATGTGAGAAAAGCTAAAAAAACCTTTTTTAAATTCAAAGGGCATAAATTTAATCCTCTAGAAACTTTTACTTAAATTCAGAATTCGGTTCTAGAGATTCACCGTAACTTGCAAGTGTTTACGTAAAGGATTTCAATGCTAATGTCAATAAAGCAGATATAAATGTACCTCAATATAAAGAGGTACAAAATAAAACATTAAATAATTATACCATCGAATACACTGCAGATTTAGAAGATCAGACTTTGTTAAAAAGAAATCTAATGTAATTAAATTGAAGACTTCACTTACACCCAGGGGTCCAAAAAAACTGATCCTTTATAGAGTTGTTGCTCTTTAAGACACAAAAACTCAAAAATGGGACTAAAATATATGAAAAAAGTATATATATTCTGAAAGAGCATAAAATTTTCTACAATTTAGTAAAATAAAAAAAAATTAAAAAAGGATGTGGCGACTTTGAAAATCAAAAAAAAGGTAAAAAATGCCTTTTTTTTCGGTTAAATTGTATCTCCTCCGTGAGATCACCTATGACCCCACTTTTTTTTTTAAAAACTAGAAAAAATTCTGTACAAATCTATGGTTTTAGTTTTTTTGTTTATTGCTTTATTTTTTCTTGAAAATTGACTTATAATCATATGATTTGTAATAATTTTTTTAGATTTTGATTTTTTTTATTTAAATTTTCAATTTTTAACTTAAAAAATTCTATAATAAAGAATTTGATAATTTTAGGTGCTCCGCTACGTTTTCTTTTGATTTTCCAGAAAAATATGCTTTCAGAACTTGACCGTATGTCGCACCATTATTGTAAGCCAATAAACATCTCCAAAATCGTCTAATTAATTTTTTTGATAGCTCAGAACTCAAATACTTTTCTCTCGCTTCTGTTAATAGCTCAATCATTCTTGGAAATTTCTGATTTGTCCTGGCTTTAATATGCTGTTTTAAATAACACCAAAGACCTTCAATTGGATTGAGCTTACAATGAAATTTAGGTAAAAAAACAATCTTAACCCCATATTTCTTGGCTAAAATTTGTAGATTGCTTTCTGAGTGGAAAGCTGGATGCTTTGATAAAATCTGTTTTAATTCTTTCAATCTTATTTTGGGATCGATGTCATAGCCAAGTTCTAACGCTATTTATCTTAAGCCTTTACTTTCTCCTTTCAGAGGACCATCTTGAAAAAAACATGATAAACTGAACTCATTTAATCGATCATCAACCCATCTTATCTCGTCATAAGGGTAGTGTCTACCAGATGATAATCTTTAAGATAAATCTTTAGCATTTAGAAGATATTTTTATAAGTTATATACAAATTACCTAAAATGCTCTATGTTTATATTTTGAGCTGTATGCGTTCTAGCGTTATCAACAACTATTTCAAACTCATGTTTTATCAGAAAATTGAATTCTTTTTTAAATTGGAGCATTCGAAAAAGTCTTTCGAATTGATTTAATATTGATTTATTGTCGTAATAACCATCTTGTCCTGGTACAATTGTGTCTATGCATGATCTGTCTTCATATTTTATCCCATGAGATTCAAGTAAAGAAGGATATTTCTTGGTTGCGTCTTTCCATCTTTCTTCATTCAAATAGAAAAATGGAAATGAAGGGTGAGCAATCAAAAAATCTGAAACCATTAAACTCTTTCCCTTTCTATTAAAAAAACTTAAGAGAAAATAAAATTAATTTATTTTTCAAACCCTTTGCTAATAAATGGATATTGGTCTCTTTTCCTCCATCTTGAATGAGATTGTTCGTTACTTCTAAAATTTGATTCATCATGAAATATCAAAATAGAAGGCTTTTCAATCGGTTTTTTCCATTCAACTGAATAATTGCCAATATAATAATAATGGACTTTTCGGTTTAAAAAATAGGAAATGAATTCTTTTCTGTGTTCTACAACATCAGACCTTTCGTGACCCTCAAAAAACGGCTTCTTTGTGTTACGATTGAAATCAATAGCCCATCGTCTTAAATCAAAACCCATCATTCTTTCCGAACGAATTAGGTTATTATCAGTTTTTGTTTCTCCAGTTATTTCTAAATATTTTTCGTTAATAAATAGAGCCATTTTTTTCAAATTAAAATCGCATTCTTTTTTAGAAGCTTGTTGGTCAACATAAATTTTTTCTTCAGTTTCCAATTCTGGGTAATAATAATAGATAGAAGGTTTTCTTTTACCTTAAATGATTTTTTTAAAATTCATTCGGCAAAATGTATAAACAAAATAATTTACCACCACGTCCGTCCACTAATAAATCAGTTAAATTTTTATTTTTAAAATTGACAAGTTGCTGAGAACAAGCGCTAGATGCTAATAGGTTGATCTGTGAAAGAAATAGATCAATATCACTAAATGAGATATTAAACTGTCTTAAATAAAAAAAAATTAATTTTGTTCTTAATAAGCTTATTTTTAATTTTTATTTACCTCAGAACACCATAGACCAAAACACTAATCCAACGTTTAGTAGGCTTACTATTTTGTATGAATTCAACCAACTGAGAAATAAGGGAAATATCAACCGTCACCATTTCTTCTTCTGGAAAAAAGTCGTCATGATCGGATTCATCAGATTCAGAATCAGATGAAAAAAAAATTTCATGATGATTATTATTTAAATCCGGTTCAACGTCTAATTCCATCAATTCCTCTTTTTCCTATTCATTAATTTTTTTTGACCAAAAACTCCTACCCAGGTCCTAAATCCATTCCAGGAAAACGAAGGATCTTCAAACCTTGGAATTCCTTAAAGATCAGCCTTGGTTCAGTATAAAAATCTTCAATTTTCTTCGCTAAAAGGATATTAAAGAGAAAATTTAAAGGATCAGCCAGGGATTCTTGACCATCTTTAAAAATTTTTACCCATAAAATTCTTGAAATTTCTTTGCAAGTTTTTGACCTGATTCCTAAGGGCTTCTAATTAAAGGATTTTTTATTTTATTTAAATTAACTCAAGATTTTCACTCGATTCCAATTGGAATCCCAAATTTGTTCCTTTGATAAAAAATAAAATAAAATATTTATGGATTAGTAAGGATCTATAAAGATTCCCAGTTCCTCAATCCATGATGATCTTGATCAAGATTCCTATGAAAAATATAGGTCAGATACAAGATGACAAACATGTGATTCTTCGAGAAAAAAATCAGCCGGACTCAAAATAAAATTCTTTAAAATGTAAAAAAAAATCTGTAAAAAATAAAAAAAAATTTATTTAAATATTAAAAAAATTAAAAAAATTAATAAGGTAACTAAAAAATTATATTTCTTATTTATATTTTAAAAAAAATTTTAAATTTAAAGATAGAAAAATTTCATAAGATAAAAGCTAATCAAAAACTACACCAAAAAATAAAGAAAATAAAAATTTATTATAAATCGAGAAATGTAAAAAAAAATTTTTAAAAAAATCAACATATTAATTAAAAGAATACACAAAAAAAAATCGGAGAACTAATTAAAGTAAAACTTTAGAATTTCAATAAAAACAATATAGATAAAATATATAATAATTTTGAAACAATTTTTAAGAAAACGTTAATATTTTTATAAAAATTATCTTTTCCATTGATTTTTGACTTCGTTACTTAAAATTCATTAAAACAAAATCAGATTCATTTTTTATAATTTCTTATTATTGTATTTTTAATAGTTCTAATAATTTTTTTTGATTTTTAAGATATTTTTGTGATAAAGTTTCAATTATCACATCCTGTATATCTTTATTTATTTGCTTTTTATAATTTTTTTAACATTACATAAAGAAAATTTTTATGTTTAAATTTTTTTGTTTTTATATTTATTTTTTGAAATATTCTATATCTAATAAAATTTTATTTTTTTTTCTGATACATATTTCTAATAAATTAAATTTTTAAGGTTTTTTTAATATTTTTTGTATTAAGTTTTTTTGTTTTTTCTTTTTTTATTGAAATTTTAGATCGTTTTTTTTTTTAAAAACTAAAAGTCAAATTTTTTAGTTTATTACCTCGTAAAATTTTCTTAACAGGATCAGTAAGGATCAGAATTCTTATACAAAATATTGTAGAAAAAGACTAGAAATTACAGATTTTTTTTTTGAAATTCCTAATAATTTATCAACAGTCTATTTCTGGAAATACCTTAGAAATACTAAGTTTCCTTTTATTTTCATAGTGAATCTTTTTAAAATCAATGCTCTTCCTTCAAGATCTTTATTTATCAAAGTTTTTTCAAATATATTTTATTAAGAATCTTCCTGCCTCGTGGACATTACTAGCACATGTTTGCCCTCACGATCTTGGCCTATATTAACCATCTGAATACTAATCAGGATCAGCAAGGATTTTTGAATAGAAAAAATTTTATTTTTTAAATAAAAAAAAATTTTCAAAGATCATTAA